>QRFB01001557.1:50587-64818 GCA_008931105.1 Oenanthe javanica | reverse complement strand
GAAGTCATTCGATTGGGGTAGAGAAGCAACATGCCCTTGTGATCCAGTGCCCACCCTGTATCGGACACTTTCACTATAGAGAAGTCTTTCTATATAATTAGCTATTATGATGGATCATGAACAGCCATATGAGTAAGACAGGTTTGACAACTCTTATGATGTAGTCGCTTGATTATAAATTAAGTTCGAACAGCAATCTAACGAGGTTCTTTGGCTTAGCTTTAAACTGGTCCCTTTTACTTTAAATAAAAAGTAATACTCCCTCCGTCCCATAAATATTGTCTTTATTTGACTTTTCAAAGTCAAATTATTTTGACTTTTCAAAGTCAAAGACTAACAATTAAAAAATATTAATTTATTATTTTTTAAATCTGCAAATTAATTCATGAAATAGGATAATCAAAGTTTGTTATGATATTTTTTTTAAAAATACATAGNAAGTCAAATTATTTTGACTTTTCAAAGTCAAAGACTAACAATTAAAAAATATTAATTTATTATTTTTTAAATCTGCAAATTAATTCATGAAATAGGATAATCAAAGTTTGTTATGATATTTTTTTTAAAAATACATAGTATTATTTAATATATTTTATTTGTTAGTCAAAATTGATTAATTTGACTTTGAAAAGTCAAATAAAGACAATATTTATGGGACAAAGTTATAAGTTGATATGAATTTAATAATTTATTTTATGTTTTTAATTTTTAGATAAAAATTGATATTATATTAATTTTTAAATGTTTTTATGTATTAATTACATGTAACCCAAAAAATGTATAAATGTAGTTAGTTGCGCACAAATTAGGGATTAACCAAACCTTTTTTTTTCATTAAAAATTTTACAAATGTCCCACAGAATCGATACTTTCCTGTTTGTATTGCGGTTGGATTGAGTTTTGTGGAAATGGTAATGGAAATCCAATCCATAATCAGCAAAATTCATAAACTCAAAAAATGCTCAACGTCTGAGATCTAATTTAAAAAAAATTCGGTCTCTACCATCCCATAAAATAATGGAATATTAGCATAAAATTCGGTCATCATAGAATAAGATAAATCTTTACTCTGATGCCACTTGACGCAGAATGAAAATGTAGGAAAAATAAACGTTATAAGATAAATAAATGAAATCCTTAAACACCTTGAAACCTTGAATCCACAAGTCAATCCTTGAATCCACAAGAAAAGAAGAAAAAATTCTCTAGGATTTTGATTCAATAATTCAATGATAATTTAATAATTTCTCTTACAATGTTTAGATATAATATATATATATTATTCCTGACATGAAAATATAATAAATCTGCCCAATATAAATTTAGGATATTTCTCACCTAACTTTTACATATAAATTATAATATAATATAAATAAGTACAATATAATTTGAACTTTTCTTTTCTAAACTATAAAAACTAAAATCTCAGATTAAAATATGAGTATCTTGTTCTACATCAATGCGGGCACCATCATTATAATTCAATAAACTATATAGAACTTGATTCTCGCTAAAAACTGTGTTGAGAATTGAGATACGTAGACTGTGTGTGAGTCACTGTGAGGACATTGCAACGTAACGTTCAGTTCAAGCTCTCACAAAGTCACAAGCACTCCGTCCTCATCGACGATTTACCATAAATAAATACCCAAAAAAATTAAAAATATAGTTTCAATTTTTTTTTAAAAAAATATTGGACATACGATTAATTAACGGTAAACCTAAATCTAACTCCTAAATTTAATTGTTTTTATTATACAAAAATTATCAATCATAAAAGGCAAATAGTCATATTAAATTATATATTTAAATTAAGTTGATTTATTTAATTGAACACTCGAAAATAAGAACTAAAAAAAAAAAGCAATGGGATTATCTTTTTTCTTCTAAATAAAATTGACCAATACGGTACTACGGGCATNAAGTTGATTTATTTAATTGAACACTCGAAAATAAGAACTAAAAAAAAAAAGCAATGGGATTATCTTTTTTCTTCTAAATAAAATTGACCACTACGGTACTACGGGCATTCGGCCCAGCTGAAAAGTTAATCACAAAAAGGTATGGTAAGCCTTCTCTTTGCATAACAATTTACAAATGATTCAAATATACAATATACAAGAAAAACTCCCAATGCACACTGCTTAGGACTAATCGAACCAAAAAGATGAAGTCTGCATCAGATACTAACGTACCGACAATCACATTTCTATGAGCTAAACCTAACACAGTTGCTAAGGACTTTTCCTGGCGAAAACGAAAATTTTGGTGGTGGTATCACCAGGATTTTAAATGATTCGGGGCTTAAATTTTTAGCAATAAAATTTTCAATGATTATTCAGGATTAGTTAGGGGTCAAAATATAATTTATACTGATTTTTAAGGAGAAAACGAGATAAATTTAACTAATTTTCTCGATTCAGCCTAGATCAGGTCCTTGCTCTTCCGCCATGTCCCGCCTCCGTGTGGTATACGCTTGAGCTCTTCTTTAAGCGCAAGTGCGCGAGCAGTATCTTCTTTTTGTGCAATTGCATATGGAAGTGTTATTACCTCGTTGGGGCGCCACATTGACTTGTGCACACACAACAACCCCTCTGTGTCCTTTGCATAAGTCATTTGGACTTCCCATTGCATGGATTTATACATGGTCTCTAGTTCACTAATGATCTGGACTTTATCCCGCACAATGAGCTTTCCTTCTGGTCTTAATATACGATCAACCTCCGCAACCAGTGCCTCAAAACTGCATCTGCAACATTGAAAAAGAAGATTAATCAGTAAAATTAGTTGTCGTTAAGTCTCTTTAAGCTACTCATGCTTGTGTAAAATATGCATACTTCATTTTTATCTTGGAGAAGAGATGATCTGCATGGATAAGATCGTAAGTTCTAGGGTACGTGTTGAATGATTCACACCAGTCGTGATACATTCCAAAGAGCCCGCGTTCATATATTATTGGAAGTGTATCAGGAGAGTCGATGTTGACCACATTCATAACCCACACATTCATTTCTTTTAGAGCTGCAGCAAATCTGTAGGTACATCCAACAATCAGATACTTGCGTTTAAGAAATAATAAAGGAAGCTAGATTAAATTTCTACAAGTTGGACACTTAAAGACATGAATTTATCATTTTTCCCCTCTTTCTACTTGATTCTAGCACGGTATAGTGTACACCAACAATATTTACTAAAAATATATTTATATCAGAATNAAAATATATTTATATCAGAACCATGAATATTGTTTTGCATACCCTCCATAGATGGCTCTCATGTCCATAACATTTCTCACAGCAGACCAGTTTATACCCATCCCAGTTACATATGACTTGCTCACGACGCGTTTCCAGTGGTCATAGTCTGCCTCAAAATCTTCAGGTGAAGGTTTTCCATAAACTCCAACCTGTGAACTCAACATCCAGTATGGTGTTTTTTCCAACCTTGCAGGCCACTCTTCTGGCCATTTTGACCCACGCTCGGTTGCATCAGCAGGTATTTTATGCATGCATGCTTGCAATAATACATTCCTAGAACAGGACACAAAATATTGCAAACAGTTAAAAAAACTAAAGAACCTGATTCCTTCTCTTTCAAAAGTTAAAAAAACATTTGTATGGTTGATGAGCAGTAAATGTCAACTAAGATAAAGATTTTGTAACCCTCCATCCAATTCACCGTTTTATTTTTTGTCAAGTTCATTTTCAACTTTCTAATATAATCAAGATAAGCTTGTAATCGTTTTCAAAAAAAAAAAATTTGACAAGCAGTGCATATCTTTTCATCAAACATAACGTAAGAAAAAAAAAAAACTAGCTGAAGAGAATCATACCAGGATGCATTTGGATCATCAGAATCTTTGCACAGGGGTGGCTCTTTCTCTGATCTTGTATCAATGCACTCATTAGAACTGGGTTTCTGGAATACAGCAACACCTACTTTATTTAATCTATCTTTATAGATTGAAATGACTTCCCAGCATATTGCTTTTAGTAGTTGCTTCATTGCTGCCAAAAATTTGCATAAATGCTAGCTAGAGCGTAGTTTTTATAACACTTATTAGGTACAAGTGTAAAACTGTAGAAGAAGCTCTTACCTTCCCAAATCTGAACGTCCTCTGGATCTTTCTGGTATACAGGAGTAGCAGACCACACAAAGTAACCACCTGGGCGGAGTAAACGATTCAGCTCCAAAAGAAGCTTACCACCTGCATTACATATCAAGCAACAAATCAAAACCAGAATGTACAAGCAACTGGAAAGTACAAAATCATCAGGATTACATGGTACCTTCGGCATGCCATGGTACCCTGCAACGTGCACAGTGGATAACATCAAAGACTTTCCCTGGAAATGGAAGTCTTTTTGTGCCCATCACACCTATGAAAGCAGGAATACCCCTTTCAAGAGCAAATTGAACCTGAGCTTCGTGTTCATCATTTGGGGCAAATGACATTGTCAAAGCATCTCTATCAAAAAGAAAACCACCAAAGCTAGCAACCCCACATCCAATATCCAATACAACACGTGATCGTTTCCCCCAAGCAATACCAGGAACAGACTAAAGCAACAGTAGAGATATGTTTGTCAAAACAAACTTGTCATGAGATGTAAATTTCAAAAAGATAAACACCTAAATATCTAGCAGGATATATTTAAGCCATTACTTTAAGCTGGAAGTCATATGTTTAAATATATATACAACCCCAGACAAATTTGAACTTTTTTACTTCTTATAAAGAACCGACTGTTATTCTTAGGTTGCTATGATTTTTCAATCATCATACTAATTTTTATAGCCCCAAATCTAAGAAAGTAAGGACTCGGGTGTCAGGGTGCAAATATGTAGTGTGGGATACAAGGATTCGACAAATATGATAACGTGGAGATTCGGGTGTGGGAGATACAACATATTGCAATAAGAGAGATTTAGGAATGTAACCTGCTGGATGGTGTCGATGTAAGGAAGAGCCCCTTGCATCATCTGGGTCCCTCCGCCTGGAAAGATAAGGTGTTCACCACTAACTTTAACCCAATTTTGGTGTCCCTTATATTCTGCGAGCATTGTGTTGGGGACATTATGGTACCATATCTATATAGCAAAGATACGGAGTCCATGTAACCCATAAGAGATTGATACGAAAGTAAATGATACTAAAAACAATCTCAAAGAAGATTTAGCACCAAAATAAGAAATCAGGTGCCTCTGAGGCTACTATACCTTTTCCCTGCTTGTGGGCCACTGGATAGAACGCTGGTATTTTTCCGGAACTGAAACTAAGCACGTTGGTGGGTCATCTGGACAATGTCTCTCCTTATGTTCAAAATGCCGTGTACTTTTAAGACTCCTTATTGCTTGCAAATTATCAAGGCATGGAATGTAATCTGCCCCAGCTGTAACATTGCAAAGTTTCCAACTAGACCCGTTTTCTCGAGCAGTTTCTATAGATTTATCAGCTGCCTTCTTCGACTCTGCTGCCTGGGTTTTCCACGCTCCATCCTCACTCATAGTCTCGTTTAAAAGCTCTGATTGAGCTCCGGAAGGTAAAAGCTCCTTCTCACTAGCAATTCCCTCTGACTTCTCTTCAATTGTATCCTCGGTTTTACTTTTATCCGTGTTCTGTGGTACACTGGACTTCTCTGTTTTGTTTTCTCCTTGATCAGATTTAGACATAGTTGCTTTTGAATCCTCTTCACGGTCTCCTTGTCCATCGGAATAGTTTTTCTCATCTACTGAATTTTTTCCATTGGGTTTTGATGTATTCTCACTATCTTTAGATTCTTGATCCTCTGTGTTAGATACAACATCTTCCTTTGTATCTTCTTCATTTGCTGTCCCAGATTTTGGTCCTTTATCTGAGTTAGTCTCTTCTTCGCTGCTCTGATTTGCAGGTTTCTGTTCCAGATTGTCATCTGCAGGTTTCTGTTCCACATTGTCATCTGCAGGTTTCTGTTCCACATTGTCATCTGCAGGTTTCTGTTCCGGGTTGTCATCTACAGGTTCCTGTTCCTGCAGGTTTTCATCTGAAGGTTTCTGTTCCTGCGGGTTTTCATCTACAGGTTTCTGTTCTTCCAGGTTGTCATCTACAGGTTTCTGTTCCAGGTTGTCATCTGCAGGTTTCTGTTCCAGGTTGTCATTTGCAGGTTTCAGTTCTTGCAGGTTGTCATCTGCAGGTTTCTGTTCCAGGTTGTCATCAGTGGAATGCTCAGACGTCTTCTCAGATTGAGAATAATTTCTTTCATTACTGGATGCAGTTGTATTATCCCCTTTTGTTGCATCCTCTGGTAGGGTACCAGGGTTATCCTCAAATCTCTCGGGCTGGCTTTCGTTACTTTTGTTGCTCTCACCACCTGTGCTGCTCTCACTGTTTGTGTTGCTGTCGTTATTTGTGTTGCTATCACCGCTCGTGCTGCTTTGAATGTTCGAATCACCATCTCTGCTCGTGTTCTCACTGTTCGTGTTGATTTCAATATCTGGATTAATTTTATTACTGGTATTGCTTTCACTCATTAATTTACTCTCACTGGTGGTCTCTTCCTCACTACTATTATTGCTCTCATTGCTCTTACTTGTACCACCATGGATCTCCTTTAGCTCTGTTTGCACCTCATTATTAGTCTCCTGAGTGCTCAAATCAACATTTTGAACAGGAACAATTGACGAGGATGTCATCATCCAAACTCCAACCAAGCAAAGGCCGATAAACACCACAAAAGTGAATGTTGAATAATAACTCGTCGAAGATTTTCTGCCATCAAGTCTCGAGTATTTCCCTAACGCCATTGGGCTACAATACTCTAAATTTCTGTCCCCGAGAAAAAACAAATGAACAATATAAATATCTCGAATCGCAAAACTGATTTAGAAATAAAGGCCTCTCGAATGCAACAACTTCTGCAAATCTTATCATACAACCATAAAATATACGATATACTAACAATGAATTCAATTGACAAAAGATTATGATGCAAGAAATATCAGAGTACGCATTCAACAATATACGGCGAAAAATTTCGAGATCATACAGGCAACTTGATAGTTATTACATGCATGCACGACAGTTTTGATTGTAATATATGAACATAGATGTAACAAGCACAAGATGTTCCATGCATCAATTCTTAAACATGAATACGAAAATGTACCTCAAATCTACAAGGCAAAATAATAATGAAGAATCATTCCTTCATTGTGGACTCTGTTTTAATACAAAGTATCTGGATCTGAGACATACATGTATCTAAGATATGAATTGATAATTGTATAGTGTTGTTTTTACTCAGTTGTGCGTTTTGCTTGGAGACAGAGGAGGAGATACCACGAGAAAGCCGTAAAATGTGTGTATGAAAGTACGTAACTACTTTTATTAATCTTGCCTTTTTTATATACTGTTATTTACTATGATACTGACAATTCGGGTGGCAAATGTAAGTGACATTGTAACAATGTCTAAGGTCCTAAAATCCATTGTAAATGAGGCACCGAGACATGTTTTCTGTTTTTTTTAAACATGTCCTATTTTGCATCATGTTCCAAATTACAGTGTTATATAATAATTTTTTTTTAAAAAGGATCTTTTTATGACATGCCATTTATATACATCCACTTCATTACTTGAATATTTTTTATTTTTTTTTTCAATATATAAATATTTTTCTGTAGTTTCATTACTAATAATAGATACATTGCTTTAAGTAATAATTGTGTAAGAAAAATTGGCAACAAACAGTATATTTTTGTTCATGGCTTAATTATGTATTCTTTTTTAAAAAAAACAAGAACGTTAGGAGCCAAAAACATGAACGTGTGATAAGCAAACAGCATTGCCGATTATTTTTATATGCTCATCATGCTTATGGACTTTAACTTCGACTGCGCTAATCGTCCGAACAACTAAAAACATCTCATTATCAAATTACTCAACGAGGAAGCACTTAAAAGATTAACAAGAGTATTTTTCTCTTGATTATTAACTGAAAATCAAAACTAAATTTGTCTTGCTGGGTTGAATTGAATTCAATGGAGTACTCTTAAATGGAGTGCAAATTAGAAACCTATATGTTCTGCATTATATTGTGCAATATATAATAAGCAGAATATGATGCAGAACATATATATTCTCCGCTTAGTACTACTCCATGTAAGGTTTTTTATAGAACTTTTGCCTTGCTAGATATATATATACACATTTGATAATATTAATTGCAATATTAATTGCAGAGAATGTAGTGATAAAACAGAGCATTCTCTGACAGGAACCTCATCGCATTCCTGCAAAAATATAGTTCTACAAATCATTGGATTGGATTGGGGAAGCCGGAAAAAAAACACTAGTATTGCCTCCGGCATACACTCTCAAACCCACATGCTTGAACTAGCAAGGTTGCTAAACCTTTATTGAAGAGCACCAAATCTAAGTACTTGTGACATCGCAATTTTATGTAATGCCTTACTCAAAGTAGTAGCATATACTCAAAGAAACATCTAACTAAGATGAAGCTTCTATAAAAAGAACTGTGAAAAATGAGGTGCAAAAGTACGCAAAATATAATAAACTTTACTTAGACCCTTGGACCCCTTAGCAGATTCTAAGTAGCACAAGTTGATAACAAAGAGAAGAATTCATCAAGTGCTACAACAATGTTATCATAACATTCATTGACACGTGCCACGTCCTTATCTCTTGCAGCATAATCTAGTAGAGTCACACTATTGAACAGAATGGAATACAAATTCCTAAGCTGAGGCCTTTGAGTTGGAGGTTTGGATTGAATGATTGTATACAAATCTTGTTTAAGAAGTGCAGAACTCTGTCTCAATTCCTTTTGAGCTTCTTTCCAGGATTCCAATTCCAGAGTTTGTTTCACTTGTAATAAACTTTGTGCATGGGATTTCACGCCATTCTCGGCTTCTTCAACTGTTTGATCAGGCACTGTCAATGAAAAATCAAATGCATGTGCTTGTTTTATGGTAGTGCATGAGGGTAGTAATGAGAGGAGTGGAATAAGCAGAGATGATCTTCTTCTTGTGGGAATGGAATTGATTGACATTTGGGTTGGGGGTTGGAATGGGATTGAGAAAAATGGTGGATTGGAAATGTTGGGTTGAGAATGGTTTGGTTTTGACAAGTGAAGTCTTTGCAGTGCCATAGATACTGTTTGTGATGTATCTTGTAGAGTTCTAGGTAATGGAACTATGAGGCTTATCTTTTCATCCTATATCCAATGTTATCGTTAAAGAATTCATAGTTTTTAAAATTTTATATTTATATTTAAATGATTTGGAATTTAAATAAGATTCAAATTGCCAGCCGATAAATTTAGAATTTTAAATAAAATTTTAATTTTAATTTGACTACTTAATTAAAATTTTCTTTTTCTATTTCAAATATAAATCAAATATTTTTATTTAAAAGATAATAATTTTAAAAATAACAATTTTAGTTATATGGTCAAAACCCTTTAGTTGGTTAGTTGTGTGTAAAAAATTAAAAAAAATGTAATAAAAATTAAAAGATAGTATCGTTTTTACTATGAACATAAATTAGAATTATAAAAAAATATATATAATTATATGATATATTTTATTATATATAATAATAATTATTATAAATATTATTATGATACGATTCCGTTTTAAAATTTTAGAAATGTAATCATAACTAAAAATATCAGTGTGATTTTTATGTGGTGTAACTTTTATTCGGTTCGCCTTTTTCTGTTCAATTTTGTACAATTTCATATAATTTTTGGTTTGTGATGAGATTCATGCCAAAAGCCTTTAAAACTCAAATGGAGAAGATAAGATATATATACAATTCTGTATCTATATGTTCAATCTTGAAATCTCTCTTTTTGCTAACACTCTACATATCAGTGTTTATATACAAGTGTGGAATGCATAACAAACTAACCAANTGTAGCTCATACTCATGTATTCCGCTTCTGCAGTACTCTTGGAAACAGTCTTCTGTTTCTTAGTTTTCCAAGAAACTAATGAAGAACCTAAAAAAATAGCATAACCAGACAAGGATCTTGCTGAAAACGGACAAGTGCCCCAGTCAGCATCACAATAGGCTGATAATTCCATAGAAACATTAGCCTGATAAAACATACCAACATTCAATGTACCCTTGAGATATTTCAAAACATGTAAAGCTGCATCAAGATAAGATTGAGCAGGACTAGATAAAAATTGATATAATTGCTGCACGGAGTAAGAAATGTCTGACCTGGTAAGATTCAAGTATAGTAACTTTCTAATAAGCCTTTTGTAAACTTCAGGATCAACCAATTTTGGTGTATCTTCAAGACTTAATTGTAAGCCTTTGGATAGAGGAAAAGATGCAGGTGTACAATTTTCCATATGAGTGTCTTTGAGAAGATCTAGAATATATTTTCGTTGGTTGAGTCTAATCCCTGAGGAATTTCTGGTAACTTCTATACCAAGAAAATACTTAAGATCGCCAAGGTCTTTAATCGTAAAAGCCTTATGTAAAGCAGATTTAAGAGAAGTAATTTCAGGCAGATCATTACCAGTGATCAACAAATCATCAACATAACAGACTATTGCAGTAAATGAACTGCCAGATTGTTTAACAAATAAAGAATAGTCTTGCTTCGATTGAACATAATCCATATCAAGTAAAAATTTTGTCAGTTCTTTGTTCCACTGCCTAGAAGCCTGTCGTAATCCATAAATTGATCCCTTTAATTTGCAAACAAGACCAGGAGTTGCCTTTGGGTACCCAGGAGGAGGAGACGTGTAAATATCCTCATCAATAAAACCATGTAGGAAAGCATTGTTAATATCCAACTGTTTAAGATGCCAATTATTTACAGCAACCAAATCAATTAAGCATCTAATAGTAGTGAATTTAGCTACTGGGCTAAAAGTGTGCTTATACTCCTTTCCTTTTATCTGTTTATCACCCCTTGCTACCAACCTAGCCTTACATCTCTCCACAGAACCATCAGGATTAAATTTAGTCTTAAAAACCCATTTGGAACCAATAACATGAGCACCTGGAGGCAAAGGAGTCAAATCCCAGGTGTCATTTGCCTCAAGAGCATCAAGCTCTTTTTGCATAGCTTCCACCCATCTAGGATCATCTTTAGCTTGTTTATAAGAACTAGGTTCATTTGTATTCAAAACAGCATTAAGGCTAACCAAATAAGGTGTATCTAAGTGAGACAAAGTAGGTTCAGAAAACATATTAAACACCTGACTGGATACAGACGAAGCTTGAATAGTATGAGAAGAAAGGGAAGTGTTGGAAATACAAACACTGATGCTGTCAGAGAATATAACAAACAGAGTTTATGCTGACGTCATCAGAGTTTAGAAGCTGTCAAGACAGAGTTTACTCAGACAGAGTTTACATCAGAGTTTATCAAAGAAGGAAACAGACAAATCAGAATATGATTTGGATAAGTAAAGAAGGAAATCAAAATACAAGTCTATTACCTTATTCAAAGCTATTCTTTCTATTCTGATTTGTAATTGAATTGTAACTGTGTCTATATAAACACAGAGATAGGTTAACATTATTTGTAACATTCGAGCAATATCTTTCTCATAATCTAGCATCTCTTAAGAACTTTGTTTTTCTTGAGAGAGTTTTGTATTCTATTCATTATTAATACAAAGCTGTTTATTCTTTTTACATACTTGTGTTCTTGATCGATTTATTGGTACTATTACATTCAACCCCCCTTCTGTAATAGATTATTATCTGGGAAACAATTGGTATCAGAGCGGACAGTTAATTACAACTGAAAGATCATAATAAACATGTCTGGAAACAAGTATGAAAGTATCAGAATCCCAATGTTGAAGAAGGCTGAATACCCTACATGGAGGGTGAAGATGTTGATGTTCTTGGAAGCAACTGATCCTGAGTATTTAGACAGAATCCATACAGGTCAGTATTTACCAACCAAACTAGGGCCATCTATAATTGTGGAAGGAAGACAAATCCCTGAATTTTACACCTTGAAGGACAAGAAAGAATGGACAAATGAAGAAAAACAGGAAGTCTTGAAAGATGCAAAGGTAAGGAATATTCTGCATAATAGTCTTGACTATGTGATGTCTAACAGGGAGATTGCATGCAAAACTGCTAAAGAAATCTGGGATGCACTGGAGGTTCAATGTCAAGGAACCAAGGAGATAAAGAAAAATAGAAGATCTGTTCTAATCCAAGAGTATGAATTCTTTGAGGCAAAACAGAATGAGTCCCTCACTGATATCTATGATAGATTTCTTACTCTGTTAAATAACCTAGCCTTGGTGGATAAAGTGTATGATAATGAGGATTCAAACACCAAGTTTCTAAGAGCACTACCTGAAGAATGGGATCTACAAACATCCTTGATAAGAGACAGGGCTGATTTGGATGAGATGTCTTTGGATGAAGTCCATGGAAGGCTGAAGACTCATGATTTGGAGTTATAACAAAGAAAGAACAGGAAAAGTAGCAAGGCAAAATCTGTTGCCTTGAATGTTGAGACAAAGATTGAAGAACCAAAAGAAAAAGTTTTAAAAGTCTCAACAAGAAAAGGAAAAGCTGTAAAAATTGAGGAAAATAGTGAATCAGAGTTTGAGGCAAACTCTGATGTAAACTCTGATGACTCCATAGACTCTGACATGATGGAGATGGTTGCCATGCTTGTCAAAGGCTTCAGGAAGATGAAGTACAGGAAATTTAGGAAGCAAGGGAACTTCCAAAAGAAGCAAGGAGAATTAGAGAATAAAGACAGATTCAGAAAAAGAGAAGATAGAGATGGAAAATCAAAAACTCTTGACAAATCAAAAGTCAAGTGTTACAAGTGTAACAAGATGGGGCACTTTGCTACTGAGTGCAGAAGCAAGGAATCTGGGAAAACTCTCATCACTTCAAAGAAAGATTGGATGGATTCTTCAGACTCTGAAGAAGAAACTAATTATGCTCTCATGGCAAACTCTAATGCTCCCATCCCAAACTCTAACAAGGTACCAAACCCTGTCTTCACTTTTGATACTGAAGATATTCATGAGTTAAAGTCTTTTCTCAGAAATTTGCATGTTAGCTTTAAATCACAGTCTCTTGAGAATGAAAGATTAAAATCTGAAATACAAACTCTAAGTGTTAGGAATGATTTTCTTGAATCTGAACTAGTTCACATGCTTAGCACTAAAAAAGACTGTGAGAATGCTATTCACATGCAAACTCAGCTAGAAATCCAAGTCACTTACTTAAAAGCTGAGATAGCTAAAGAACAGGAGACTTTCAGAGTTTGGACAAACTCTGGTAAGAAAGTCCAAGAAATTCTTTCTGACAAGAATTGGACATCTGGTTTAGGTTATGAATCTGATAAAGAAACACACACTAAAGCCCAAACAAAAGACAAGTTAAGTAAACCTGTGAAATTTGTTAGAGCTGGCAATAACAAGAAAACTACATCTAGTAAATGCTCTAATAATGATCAAGGTAAAAAGAATAGTGTGTCAGAGAATAAACCTGTCAATATAGGATTACTCTCACAGAAGCAACTTAAAGAAAAGTTGAAGGCAGTCACTAATAAGAATAAACCTAAAAAGGTGAAGAGAAATAGAAATGGCAAAGTAGGAATTACTAAGGAGAATAATTACAAGAATATTCCTGATGCTCCTAGGAAAACATGCTTTACTTGTGGTAATTCAAATCACCTTGCTATTGACTGCAAACAAAGGAAAAAGAAAGAGAAAGAAAGACCTAGTGTTAAGGCTAGAAAACAAACTAGATATAGACCACAAAATCCCTGTTTTTATTGTGGTAGCTTATGACATTCAATTTACACATGTAAAGAATATCATAGTTTGTATTTCAATTATTATGAACCATTGCCTCATTTGAACAAATCTTCTGTCTTTTCTAATCAAACTGTCAAACAAGAATATGTGATAAAATCTGATAGAAGAAAGATAAACTATGTGAATGCAAACTCTGATCATGTAAACTCTGTTAACATAAACTCTAATGAGAAGACTTCTGCTGCAAAAGTTAACAAGTTTCACAAGAAAGGATCCCAACTTGTTTGGATCCCAAAATCTACTAATTAATTTGCATTTACTGATTGCAGGGAAACATGAAAAACATCCTAGTGATTGATAGTGGATGTTCTGCACATATGACTGGAAATAAATCCCTGCTTTCAGAGTTTGAGGAGAAGGCTGGCCCAGCAGTATCTTATGGAGATGGCAACATAGGA
>QRFB01001557.1:14702-27169 GCA_008931105.1 Oenanthe javanica | reverse complement strand
GAGTATGAGCCTGGATATCTACTTGAAGATGGAACAACAAGAGCAATGAGAAAAGGAGATGCACAAGTCAAAATGGTGTTAGGAATCCCTACACTAATCTTAAATCCAAATGGTTTGAAGGCCTGTTGCATTGTCCTGGATGAAAGAATGAACAGATCATCCATTTATGCTCTAAGGTCTGCTATTTACCAAATTGATGATTCTTCTGAGCAAATGAAAGAATTGAAGGAAGAGCTGAGTCAGTTGCTGAAGAAAGCTGAAAAAGAGCTGTTGGATAAATTTCTAAAAGAAGACTTTTCCTATAAAAGGATCTAAGTCAAGAATGAAGATACAAACTCTGATTCATTTGTCTTAGATTTCTGACATCATTCAGTAAAATTTATGGTTTACATTATAAAGCATAAATTGGGGGAGATTGTTGGAAATACAAACACTGATGCTGTCAGAGAATATAACAAACAGAGTTTATGCTGACGTCATCAGAGTTTAGAAGCTGTCAAGACAGAGTTTACTCAGTCAGAGTTTATCAAAGAAGGAAACAGACAAATCAGAATATGATTTGGATAAGTAAAGAAGGAAATCAAAATACAAGTCTATTACCTTATTCAAAGCTATTCTTTCTATTCTGATTTGTAATTGAATTGTAACTGTGTCTATATAAACACAGAGATAGGTTAACATTATTTGTAACATTCGAGCAATATCTTTCTCATAACCTAGTAGCTCTTAAGAACTTTGTTTTTCTTGAGAGAGTTTTGTATTCTATTCATTATTAATACAAAGCTGTTTATTCTTTTTACATACTTGTGTTCTTGATCAATTTATTGGTACTATTACATTCAACCCCCCTTCTGTAATAGATTATTATCTGGGAAACAGAAAGGAATGATGAAATTATCATACTTCTTGGAAAGATGAGAAATCCTAGTAGACCGTCTAATAGGAACCGAGATGTCAAGAGTAGTGGCAGGAGTAGAAATAGAATCTAAATTAGAAGGTTGTGATTGTAAAGTATGAGAACCAATAAGGGGAATGAAATTCTCCAAACAATCAGAATCAAACTCAGGAATAGCAGGATTTACTAATTGAGAAGGTGAAGAACTAAAAGGAAGAGAAGATGCAGAAGAAGTGGAAATTCTGAAAGGAAAACAATCTTCTTTAAAAAAACATCTCTACTTATGAAAACTTGATAAGTATCAATGTCATAAAGCTTGTATCCTTTTTGAGCATAAGGATAACCAAGTAATATGCACTTTCTAGCTCTGGGAGCTAATTTATCATGAGACTTAATAGCAGCAAAACAAAGACAGCCTATTGTTCTTAAATGACTATAATCAGCAGGCTTATTCATGAGAATTTCAAAAGGAATTTTTCATTTGAGAACAGAACTGGGCATTAGATTGATCAAATAAGTGGCAGCCAAAATACAATCACCCTAAAATCTAATTGGTAGGTTAACATGAATTCTAATCGCTCTAGCAGTATCTAGTAAGTGTCTATGCTTACGTTCAACCCTACCATTCTGCTGAGGATTACCAGGAACACTTCTTTGATGTACAATTCCTTTTGAAGAAAAAAGATCAGCACAACTAGTTTGTACGATTTCCGTCCCATTATCCGTTCTGATAAACTTGACAGATTGATGAAAATGATTCTCAATATACAGTAAAAATCCTTGAACAATACTAAAAACTTGATCTTTAGTATGTAGCAAATGTGTCCAAGTTACTCTAGAAAAATCATCTAGAATGGTAAGAAAATATCTACCACCGGTAAGATTTGGAGTTTGACAAGGTCCCCACAAATCAATGTGCAATAGATGAAAAGATGCAGGAGCTATAGATAGTGAATCATGAAAAGGTAATTTGTGATGTTTAGCTAAAACACAAGATTGACAATAAAGTTCATGAATCTTATTACAAAACAAAGTACTAGACAAATGTTGCAATTTGCCTAAAGAAGCATGCCCAAGTCTGGCATGAAGAATATCCATAGTAGGAACAACATTAGAATTCAGACAGGTAGGAATATTCAAATTACACTGAGATATAAAAACAGAGTCAAATCGGTAAAGACCATTCGATCTCTTTCCAAAAGCTTGGATAGATTCAGTTGAAAGGTCCTGAAAAACACAGGAATCCTTATCAAATTTTACAACTAAATTATTTTGGTCTAAAAATTTTCCAACTGATAAGAGATTATGTTTAAAATCTGGAACATATAAAACATTCTGTAGTTGAATGTTAGGAGTTAAGAAAATAGTTCCAGTAGAGAAAACTAGTTTAAAAGAACCATCTAGTAAAGCAATTTTAATGGGAGATGAAAGAGTATGAGTATCAACAAATAAGGATGATGAAAAGACCATATGATCACTAGCTCTTATATCGATTATCCATGATGAATGATTTGAATTAGACTGAACATGAGAAGCAGAAACAATACCTGCAAAGTTCACAGAACTAGCAGCATTGTCAGAAAGAGAGAGGCCAGCATTTTGTTGCATCATCTTCATTACTTCTTTGTATATAGCAGAAATCATTTGATTATCCATTATTGGCATATTATGAGATTCAGAAGAAGTAGCGACATCTAGTGGAGAAGAGGGAAGTACTGCTGATGTTTCTTGAACATGTGCTGCAAATTTAGTTGAAGGAGGAACCTGTTTTCCTTTAAGAGCAACATACCAATCCGGGACACTAACCAGTTTAAAACATTGATCCACAGTGTGACCCTTCATTTTACAATGATCACAAGTAAACTCTAGTTTAGATTTCTTAAAATCTTCCTTCTGACTAAACATCCTTGAGTTAGGAACATAGTTAGACTGTTTAGTACTGCTATACAAAGCACTAATTTCAGGGGATTTTGCCATAGGTAAATTGAGATTCTGTTGTTTCTCAATTGTTGAAGAATATGATAAGCCTTCAAAACAGTTGGTAACGGTTCCATACTCAGCAAGTTAGTCTTGACATTATCATGACTCTTATTAAGTCCACAAATTAGTTGTATCAACTTCTTGGTTTCTTCAGCCTCAAGAACTTTCTTCATTAGATCACAAGTACATTTTGCTAAAGCCCCACAATTACAATCCAAACGAGCTTCAAGAACTTGTAGTTTATCCCATACATTCTTCAGTTTTCCATAATATTCAGCAATTGTTAAGTTATTTTGCTCAATTTTAGTAAGACTGGTGTGAAGCTCATATAACAATGGAGCATTGGATTTTCCAAATCTCTCAGAAACATCAAGCCATAAATTTCTAGCACACGATGCAAAGATAAAGCTTTCAGAGATTACCTGTTCCATAGAGAATGTAAGCCAAGACATTACCATATAATCATTTCGTGTCCACTTATTGAAATCCGAAGAAGTTGATTTAGGCATCGGCAACGTTCCATCAATAAAACCAAGCTTATTCTTGGCTCCCAACGCCAACTTGACACCACGACTCCAGTTAATGTAATTATCCCCATTGAGCAAAATATTGCCCAATTGTTGCCTTGGATTATCGCCAGAAGAAAGGAAGTAAGGATCATTGTAATTGATGGCAGTGTTTTGCAGATTTATGTTTGTCAAATGACTTTCAGCCATAGCAATGCATGAGATTGAAGAGATTGCTATAAGAAATAAAGAGATTATTATCAGAAATTTCAGAAAAATTAGGGTTTCAATTGAAGAGATTGCTATTAGAAATAAGGAGATTATTATCGCGATCAAAGAAATTCAATCGCAATTATAAAGATTACTATTCAACTGAAGAAAGTACGATCTCAATCGAAGAGATTATAATCGCAATCGAAGAAATTACAAATCTAGGGTTTCAGATCAAAATTGAAGAATTGAAGAATGTAGAACCTTTGATATCACCGTAATTGAAGAAAAAACAGTGTGTAAACATCAAATTGTTATCATTTGCTCTGATACCATGATGAGATTCATGCCAAAAGCCATTAAAACTCAAATGGAGAAGATAAGATATATATATACAATTCTGTATCTATATGTTCAATGTTGAAATCTCTCTTTTTGCTAACACTCTACATATAAGTGTTTATATACAAGTGTGGAATGCATAACAAACTAACCAACTTTCCCTCCAGACTAACAAAACTGAAATATAAAATGTATTTTGTAAATAATTATATTTACATGTGCTAATAGTTTGATTTCCATTTCAGGTTCAATTTTTGTTCACCCCTACTTACTTTGAAAGTTTTAATAGTATTCCAAAATGAGCAAATGTTGAATGCAACTTGAATAGTTTTATTCTTGTTAATTTTAACCAAAAACTTTTATTTTTGTCACTTTCTCCATATGTGTCGGCAGCCGGCAGGTTGGAATAAAACATATCCCAATCTCTATTATCTCTATTCTACATTATTGAGAAAAATGGTGGATGCAACTCTAGGATTTACACTTGAAAGGCTTAGTAATCTTATAAGTGACGAAGTAAGCACTAGGAGAGGAGTAAAAGATGGTTAAAGGTGTCCCAGAGAGGAATTGGGCTACCTCCAGGCCTCTGTAAGAGTTGCAGAATCAAACCAAGAAATGGATCACCTCACCAGGCAATGGATAGACGATGTCAGAGATGTTGTAAATGAAGTTGTGCTTATCCTGGACCGTGTTAGCATCCTCGAGGAAGATCATGCAGCTTCTAAAATAGGTGTTCTGGATCGTGTGCAGAGCTTGTGCAAGAAAGAAGTCAATCTTTATCGTATAGGCAAGAAAATAAAGCCAGTGAAGGAGAAAATTGTTGAAATTAAGAGCAGGCGACAGGAGTATGCNCTATATGTTCAATGTTGAAATCTCTCTTTTTGCTAACACTCTACATATAAGTGTTTATATACAAGTGTGGAATGCATAACAAACTAACCAACTTTCCCTCCAGACTAACAAAACTGAAATATAAAATGTATTTTGTAAATAATTATATTTACATGTGCTAATAGTTTGATTTCCATTTCAGGTTCAATTTTTGTTCACCCCTACTTACTTTGAAGGTTTGAATAGTATTCCAAAATGAGCAAATGTTGAATGCAACTTGAATAGTTTTATTCTTGTTAATTTTAACCAAAAACTTTTATTTTTGTCACTTTCTCCATATGTGTCGGCAGCCGGCAGGTTGGAATAAAACATATCCCAATCTCTATTATCTCTATTCTACATTATTGAGAAAAATGGTGGATGCAACTCTAGGATTTACACTTGAAAGGCTTAGTAATCTTATAAGTGACGAAGTAAGCACTAGGAGAGGAGTAAAAGATGGTTTAAGGTGTCCCAGAGAGGAATTGGGCTACCTCCAGGCCTCTGTAAGAGTTGCAGAATCAAACCAAGAAATGGATCACCTCACCAGGCAATGGATAGACGATGTCAGAGATGTTGTAAATGAAGTTGTGCTTATCCTGGACCGTGTTAGCATCCTCGAGGAAGATCATGCAGCTTCTAAAATAGGTGTTCTGGATCGTGTGCAGAGCTTGTGCAAGAAAGAAGTCAATCTTTATCGTATAGGCAAGAAAATAAAGACAGTGAAGGAGAAAATTGTTGAGATTAAGAGCAGGCGACAGGAGTATGCTATTCCCAACCATTTAACTAGTGTCAAGGGGGAACAGAGAAAGAGAACAATACTAAGAGCAACCTCCTTTGAAAACCATGTTGATGTGGTTGGTTTTGAGGATGATGCCAAGACTTTGCTGGATGAAATTCTCCGAGATGAACCCTCCCTTAGCGTGATTTCCATTCACGGAATGGGAGGTTTAGGCAAGACTACACTTGCTGGTAAGTTATACCACTCTAAAGAGTTGAACCATTTCAAGAGTCGTGCTTGGTTTTGTGTCTCCCAAGAGTATAACATCAAAGATGTTCTGAAGAGGATAATAATGTCTTTCGAGGGACATGAACGGGATTTGTCTGATTTGGATGAGATATACTTGCGGCAGATCCTGCGAAAGTTACTTGAAGATCGTGATGGCTATCTGGCTGTGATAGATGATGTATGGGATATAAGGGTTTGGGATACGATCAAGAAGGCCTTTCCAGAAGAACGGTAGTAGGGTCATTATAACTACGCGGAATAAGAACGTTGCTGAGAGAGTAGATGACAGATGTTTTGTACATGAACTCCGATTTCTAAGGAAAGAAGAGAGCTGGCAGTTGTTCTGTAAGAAAGTGAATCCAACTAGAGATTTCGAGAAGTTATTAGGAGAGGAGATGGTAGGTAGATGTGGTGGATTACCACTTGCAATTGTGGTACTGAGTGGGCTATTATCGCACAAGAAGAGTTACAATGATTGGACAAAGGTGAATGACCATATTTGGAGACAGTTGAAGGGTGACTCAGTGAGGTCAGTGGAGATTAAAGATATACTAAGCATAAGTTATGATGACTTATCTTTCAACATGAGAAGATGTTTCCTATACATTGCTCGGTTCCCGGAAGACCATAGTTTTCGAGTTGGCGAGTTAATGCAGTTGTGGATTGCAGAGGAATTCATATTAGAAGCAGAAGAAGGAGATGGAGTAGTCATGGAGGATGTGACTGAGGATTATCTGAATGAGCTAATTAATCGAAATATGATTAAGGTAGCAGTATTGGAATTGAATGGACAAGTTCGGGAGTGCAGGGTACATGATCTTGTACGTGATCTTGCCATACAAAAGGCCAATGAGGACAAGTTGTTGGTAATTTTAGACTTGTCTAAAGAAAAATCGAGTCCCATCCGTTTACTGCCGGGACAACCACGGCATGTCATTTACAATGGAATCGGTAAGTACTTGGATTTACATGAGCCTAGTTCCGATAATGTTAAGTTGCGTTCATTAACACTGAGTAATGAAATTGCTACTCCCAAATCAGAAGAAATCAAGTTCACATACACCATATTTAAATATCTCAAGGTTCTAGATTTGACCGGTGCATGTTCAGCCAGGATACCAAAAGTAATTGGGAATTTGGAGCATCTAAAATTTTTAGGCTTAATGGGTCACAGAGATTCTACCACTCCTTTAGAAATTCCATCAACAATAGGCAAGTTGAAAAGGCTACAAACTCTGCGTGGTTCGCGTTATTCTCAGTACATAGTTCCTAGGGCGTTCTGTGAGTTGAAAGAGTTGAGGCATCTAGTGTTGAGAAATTTCAACTCCACACAAGCTAAAGGGTCTTTTCATATTAAAAGCCACCAAAAAACACTCCAGACTCTAGCTTTTATACGATATGAGGATTGGTTGGCGATTCATACTGTCAATTTGACCAGCCTCAGTACACTTGTAATATCAAATCAATCAACGCGAGAACATGTTAATACTTTGGACTCCTTATCTAGTTTAACTAGTCTCCACACATTGGTAATCCAATGCAGTGCTATTCCAACCATCAAACCTCTTTCGTTTTGCAAACGTCTCAACAAGGTCTCCTTGATATGTACCATGAAAGATCCATCAGACATGAGATTTTTACCAAATTCAGTCACACAATTAACACTAGTGCGTAGTGAGTTCATACAAGACCCGATGCCTGCTTTTGAAAGATTGTCGAATCTTATTGACCTTGATTTGAACAGAATTTACACGGGGAAGAAAATGGTGTGCAGTCAAGATGCATTCCCATGTCTTCAATATCTCAATTTAAGACATCTCCCAAGCCTGGAAGAATGGGAAGTTGAGGAAGAAACTCTGCCTTCACTTGAGGGTTTTAATATGGATTCTTGTCAAAAGTTGAAGATTCCGCTAAGATTACAAGGCGTTCCTCCCATACCAGGAATGTTTAGATTTGTTACATGTACGGATGGGATATATTTAATTGGTTTCATGGGCTAGATTTTAATCAGCTTTTCGGTATATTTGTTATTTCCATGTTAGAAGTACATGAGATTTAATTGTTAGTGTAATGAGATACGACATTACGGAATCATCTGTAATGAGATGCCTTGCATGGTTATGAAATTATTTCAAAGTGTCGAAGTGGAGTTCCAAATTATGTACAGTGTAAACAACTCAATAGCATCCAGATCCAAAAAAATCGAGTATGTTAAAACAAACACAAACCGTACCTGGGAAAAAAAAAGGTGTGCGCCTTGTATATTTTTTGATAGATTAGATGTGAGAAATTCTTAGGAATTTTTTTTATACATTTTGAAATAACATGTGTGATGAAAAGAATGGTGTATCTATCTTGATTTTTTTTTGAAGAAAATACATAATTTTCAAAAATAAACAAAAAAGTAATGCTAAAGATTATAAAAATATTCATAAAATATTTTCCTAAATGATGTGATTGACATGTCCGAGTGGAAAGTTTTAATTTATGTGAAAAATGTGAATGGAAGTAGAGTCTATCTCATTTATTATTTTCGTAACCAATTAAAAATTTTCAATTTGATATGTCACTGCCACATTATCGAGCAAATACATTGTATATAAATTTTTTCCAGAAATAATTAAGGAGTTGTTTGGTTCATCAATTCTAGATATCGTATATATGAGTTTTGTACATTCAAAACTCATATCCGTTATTTGGTTGAAGATTTTAAATTTTAAAATTCATAACTCAAACTCATAAGATATTGGTTTTTGATACTCGAGGGGAACGAATGAAATAAAAAGAAATAAAATAAAATTCAAATCAGAATATAAATAAATATTTAAAGTTTTAATTTTTTATCCATTTCATTTCTAAAATTCTATACTAAAACTCAAATCCACCATTTTTCAAATGAATGCCACATTCTTCTCCATACTCGTTTTTTTCCTAAATCTTATTATAAAAAATTTGAATTTTCTTATTTTTTTTATAAATTATTTTTTCATCTTCATTATTTTTTTTATTTAATTCATTTCATACCATTCTAATAGAAACTTTTCGACCAAATCCAACATATTATTATTCTATACTTTACTTGATTCATTCATTAATGATTCCAATAGTTGTGCTTAAGTAAAGTATAGACTATATTATACCCATTTATTCAACCTTTTCTTTATTGTCTCATATACTTTATACTTTCCTTTATTGCTAACTTATTCTTTTCCATTTCTCCTTCATATAATTTCCTTATATTCTTGTAGATTGCTTATAAATATAGAGCTAGGTGGTTCAAAAATAATATCTCTCTCAATTGCTTATCTCTTATCCCCACAATTTGGCACTTTCCAGGTTCATTTACTCCTCTTATATCATTATTATATATATGAAATTGTGATTCCATATATTTTTTATTGTCGTAAATTTTCTTTAATACCATGCGCTGATTGTGTGAAACATTTTCACTGAACTCGATAATAACTTTGCAGCGATTATATTCTTCTTTAGTTGTAATTGTATTTGCTTTGTTAACAAAACTACTATAGGAGTGTTTGCAGTAGTTTACACATTTATATTCAAATGATAAAATAATTTGATCTGATAGATANTGATAGATATTCGATCCGATTAAATTTTATCAAATTCGAAATTGTATATTTAAATTTCAGTTATATTGAATTGATACCCGATCTAAAATTTAAAACCCAATTCAAACCCAAAATTTGATGAAATCCCGATATATTTATATGCGTAATATTGTAAAATATAATTTATTATGTATAATATAAATAGATATAAAATAAATAATTTGTATATATTCATTTTATTATTTCATTTTTACTCAATAGTCAATACTTATTTAGTGAACTAGTGTTTAATTTTATCAATATATATATACTAGATTTTATTGATATTATATTATATAAAAAAATTATATGTATCGTATGTAAAGTATTAGTTAGTTGTTAATTGTATATTAATGAAAAATTAATATCACAGCCCATATAATAAATGTAACTATTATTGTTGGCGCATGTTATTTATATTAAACTTCATTACATTTTTAAAGAAAATTATAAATAATCAAAATAAACCCAATCCGATCCAAAACTGGATAAACTTAAATTTGGATAACCCGAAAATATTTTAATTTTATTAAAACCCAATCAAATCCGACCCGTTGACAATTTTATCTATACTATTCGTATCATGCTAGCCTAAATCGGTTCCCATACACATTTTTTAAATATTTAAAGGATCTTGATGATCCTGAGATGATCTTAGGTAATTTTCTGAGTTATAATAAAATACAATACAAAAATAGTTAATTTTATATGTCCCTTATATTTACAAAAATAAATTTGATTTATATTATAATATGTGTTAACTTGAGGTAGTTAACTAATAAAATAACTTTGTGTAGTTAATTAAAGATAAATTTAGAGACTTGTCAAAAAAAACAGATAACTTTAAAGCCATTCAACCCATATTATTTTTTTTTGACAGGATTAAAACCATATTATATATATACATATATATTATATAAAATATTATTATTAAATTTATCGTATGCTCAAAGTGAATTTTCATTTTGTATCGTATGCACAAAGTGAATTTTCATACCTGATATTAAATTTATCGCTGGCTTTTCTGTTTTTTACTAAATTAATAAATTAGAATTGATGCATTTTCGTGCTATGATACCAAATTGTTAAAATGGAATAATTTAATGCACTTATATACAACATATTTTTGAAAAAGTGTGCCCGTCATGTGCATAATATCAGATTATCGTTTAAAAACGTAGATCGATACATAAATGAAAGTATTTACTAGTTTGAGACACAAAATTAAAAATATTTACAAATTTTAGACACTATAATGAATGTTTTCTAAGTACAGTAGAACTTCGATAAATGAATAGACTTGGAACCAAAAATATATATTCATTTAGCAAGATTATTTATTTATTGATAAATGAATATAATATTTATTGATCGATAAATGAATATTAATTCATTTACATAATAATTTTATATTCCCTATATCTCAAAATAATTGTCCTGTTTTGACTTATTTTGACTTTTTTTAGTCAAATTAACCAATTTCTAACCGAATATTACACAGAATATATAACTAAAAAAAATAAAAATTATATCATTAGAAAATATATCTAATAAACTTTAAAATGTATTTTTCAATTTTTGAAAAATGTAAAGGAATAATTTTTAATTTACGGTCAAAATTGGGTCAATTTGACCACACAAAAATCAAAGAAGACACTTATTATGAGATAGAGGGAGTATATATTATGTTCAAATGTACCTAGAACTCACCGTGGTTATAACTTTTATATAAATTTTAATTGCATTCATCTTTTTAAAATTCTAGATTAGTTGTACTATACATACGTGCATTTTATAAAGTGCACAGTACCCTGTATTACACAAAACTAAGGATAAGATGCATTTTAGTGGAGGTAAGAAACAATCAATTTTAGAGACATTTTTCAAAAATATACGACTTATTAATATGTTTGAAAATTATTATTAGATGAAATGTATTAATATATTATATAAATAAAAATATATTATTTGAAATATATTGATTATTTATTTATATTTGCATAGGGCCTATAATGACTACATTTTTATTTATTGGTTTATGCATTTAGCGAGTTTATTCATTAAGCCCATTTGCCCAAATTGAGACCGAAGAAATTTATTCATTTGTCGAGGTTATTCGTTTATCGAACATTCATTTATCGAGTTCCTACTGTACAGACACTAAATTGTCAAAACGTATCAAGTTAAGACACTAAAAATACTCCCTCCCTCCCAATTAGTAGTCACTTTTGAGAAAAAAATTTATTCCGGAATACATGTTCATTATCTTTTTTCAATGCAATTTTATAAGTAAATTTTCAAAATAACTCTTTGACTAAAGTATTGGTACTAGTATTGGTAATTAATGTCATATAGTTATCATTCAAATCATGCATTGAAACTATCTCAATCAATGTAATTAGGAAAACAATTTTTATGTTAGAACTTTCTAATATGTGTAATTTTTTCAAAAATGACATGTAAAATGGGACGGAGGGAGTACCTTTTAACTGTTCTTGTTGGGCGTTAACTAGTAAACATGTAGAATATATATATCTTTGGCTATATTAATGTACTTAAAATTCGCTTACCCGTAGTGCCATGCATATTGTTTTTCTCTTTTTTCAGAAGCTTCAAAAGTTTGGGCGGCCAAAGGAATTAAGAAAAATGGTTGACGCAGTTGTATCAATTGCAGTAGAAAAGCTAAGTAATTTTCTTATACAAGAAGTTAACATTAGGATAGGAGTGAAAGATGCTTTAAGATGGCTTAAAGATGAATTGGGCTACCTCCAATCTTGGGTAAGAGATGCAGAAGAAACACAAGAGAAGGATCCCCGGATCACCTTTTGGATAAACAGCATTAGAGAGGTTGCGACTGAAGCTGAAATTATTTTGGAGAGGATTAGTGTTATCCAAAAAGAACATGCAGCCAAAAAACAAATTGTTATCGATCTTCTGTGGAGTTATATTTGCTTTTGCAAGAAAGAAGCTAACCTTTATGAGATTGGCAAGGAGATTGAGTCGCTCAAGGGAAGAGTTGTTGAGATCAAGAAGAGGCGAGACGA
>QRFB01001556.1:38630-49876 GCA_008931105.1 Oenanthe javanica | reverse complement strand
CTGAAGATTTTCTTTCTTCTCACAGGCAATCCATTTGGGATTCTTCTTGGAAGATTCCTGAGAGAGAGATTTCTTGGCCTCATGTTCTTGACTTAATCAATAAAGCTGACAAAGAAATTTCTTCTGGAGAATTGAAGACAATCTTGAAAGCCTCTACTATTATGTCCAAAGGCCTTCAACATGAAGTTACTGATCTGAAGGCATCTGTCACCAAGCATTCTGTTCTTCTCGGAACTGCTGTTTCCACTTCTCAACATTCTCTGGAAGCAAAAATCCATTATGTCTCCACTAAACAGGATGCATTGGAAGCTAAAGTGAATCATCTTTCTACTTCTGTTAGTTCTCTGCAGGGCATGTTACATACAATTGTCGAGCTTCTTACTGTTAAAACAGGGCATGATGTCAGAAAGGGGGAGAAGGGTTCAGCAGACAAATGCAAGGAGGATGCAATTTTATTAAACACTGACAAACCTGATGATGTAGATCAAGGGAGTCATAAGGAAGGGAAGCAAAATCTGAAGCCGCAAACTCTGATTGGACAAAATTTGACAACCTCACAAACTCTGATGACATCAAAGGCTGACAAGCAAACTCTGATAGATGCTGATTTGGAATTAGCAAAGAAACTTGAAGAAGAAGATAAGCCAGAGAATATTGAAGAACAAAACTTAAAGGATGCAGAACTGGCAAAGAAGATGTTTGAAGAAGAACATCCAGGAATGGATCCAGCTGCTATAGAAGCTGAATTGAAGAAGTCTGGTACTGTTAGTGATAAAGTCCAAAAAAAGAAAAGAAGTATAAAGAGAGATCCAATTCAGAAAAAGACTGTTGCTCAACAGAAGAAACCAGAATCTAAGCCTTTTCAAATCAAACCTGTTGAAACTCTCATGCCAGTTGCTAAATCAAAACCAGTTTCAGACATTCAAACAAGGTCATCTGCAAAAATGCAACAGAAAGCTCAAATTAAACCACAGACATCTCTCACTATGCAAGGAAAAACATTTCTTCCTAGTGGTTTTAGTTATGATGTTGAAGAAGAAGAACAACAAGAAGCTCTGATCAGAAAGAAAAAGACTGATCCTCTGTGGACTACAACTCAAAGTCTGATTCTCAATGCCAGACTTGGTAAAAATAAAGGAGGCATTGGTGATTCTCATGCTAAAGTTTACAGGGGTGAAGCAAATATTTTCAGTGATCCTTTCTCTCTAAAGCACAATCCTAAGGAAGATTTGACACAAGAGCATCTTGACAAATTGATATCAGTCAACATAGTTAAAGACATTTTTGATGGAGCTCAAGCAAAGGAGAAGCTTCTATATTTTCTAGAAGATGGGAGAGTTTTGAAGATTGCTGAAGAAAATCTGATTGATAAAGCATCTAAAGAACTTGAACATGTTCTATATCTACTCAATGATGAAAATGAAGCAACTTCTAGGTGGAGGAAAATAATTGAAAGGGTAATAGCTGAGAAAAAGAAAAGTGAAAGGTTGATGATGATAAACTCTGAAGAATATGAGCCTGGTTACTTACTTGAAGATGGATCAGAAAGAGCAATGAAAAAAGGAGATGCAAAAGTCAAAATGGTGTTAGGGATTCCTACACTAATCTTAAATCCTGATGGAATGAAGGCTTGCTGTATTGTTCTAGATGAAAGAATGGAAAGATCATCTATCTATGCTTTGAGGGCTGCTATTTATCAGATTGATGATTCTTCTGACCAAATGAGGGAATTGAAAGAGAAGCTGGTTGGTTTGCTGAAAGCTGCTGAAGACAAACTTCTGTGTCAATTTCTGAAAGATGATTTTTCTTACAGAAGAGTCTAAGTTGAAAATGGTGAACAAACTCTGATGCATTTGTCTTGGATTTCTGACATCATAAGTGAAATTTATGTTTTACTTCTTAAAGCATAAATTGGGGGAGATTGTTAGGAATGCAAACACTGATGATTGTCAGAGAATATCAGATCAGAGTTTGTGCTGACATCATCAGAGATTAAGGAAGCTGTCGGTCAGAGTTTACATCATCAGAGAATACTCAAACAGACAACCGACAGAGATTAGAATCAGAGTTTATCAGAAAAGGAAACAGACAAATCAGAGTCCGAATTGGATAGTAAGAAGGAATTCGAGTGCAAGTCTAAATTACCTTATTAAAGCTATTCTATTTCCATTCTGATTTGTAATTGTATTTGTAGTTGTGTCTATATAAACACAGAGATAGGTTATAATCAAAAGACGTTTTTTAAGCATTATTATTGTAACCTAGCAGCTCTTAAGAACAATATTTCTTGAGAGAGTTTTGTATTCGAATTCATTATTAATACAAAACAGTATTCCATTCTACATACTTGTGTTCATCATCGATTAGTTGGTACTATTACATTCAACCCCCCTTCTGTAATAGTTTGATTATCTGGGAAACATATTCAACCCCCTTCTACAATATCAGGAACCAATAATTGGCATCAGAACTGGTTGATATTTTTAATATTAGATCCTAACCAAATATTTTGTAACTCATACAGATCTAAAAAATTATTTTTAATTTGAAATAATTTTTTATTCAAAATAATTTTTTTTCCAAAAAATTATTTTTGATTTAAAATTGTTTTAAGTCAAAAATTAAAATATTTTTTGAAATAATTAATTTTTAATCTTATTAAAGATGAGTACAAAAAAAGTGACGAGCATTAAAATTCCACAGTTTGATAGAGATCCTACAATTTGTGGAAGCACAAAATGCTACTATTCATTGGGATTTCCAATCCCAAGTATGCATTAATCTTGGCCAACAGTGTTGAACCCCCAATAACAGTTATTCTCCAACACGAGATAGATGGGGTCGTAATTCCTCATAGACAGTTTCTAAAAAGTCCAACTGACTATACAGAAGAAGAAAAAGAAGTTGTGTCCCTGGACAACAACCTCAAACTCATATTGATAGAATCCCTAGACTACGTCATGTACACTCACGTGGTCAACTATAAAAACGTCAAACAGATCTGGGATACAATAGAGATTATCAACGAGGGGACTGCGGAAGTCAAAGAGAATAGACTGAAAATCCTGACCTCCCAGTAAGAACAGTTTAGATCCAACCCTGGTGAGGGTATCTTTGAGGTGTTTCGAAGATTGAATAAACTGATAAACGAGTTCAACCTGAATGGGAAATACTATCAGAATCAGGAGGTCAACAGGAAGTTTTTGCTAACCTTACCCGAGCATCTGGAACATATGATCGTAGCAATCCGGGAGTCTATGGACATGAATGAGGTAATCCTAGAAAGACTCTATGGAATATTAAAGACATATGAATTGGAACATATCCAGGCCAGAGAAATGTATGGAAGAGGTAAGGTATTGAGTTCCTCCAAAGCATTGATAGTGAAAGTACCAGAGAAGATTGAAGTGAAGGCTGTTGCACCTTCTAACAGTTCAATGGAGTATGTGGTTCCAGAATTTGGACATACTTCAGATAAACAAGAAGATGGTGACTTATACTCTTTGGAAGAACTAGATCAGCTAGAGATGAATATCTAGCTATGGTTGCCAGGAGGTTTGGTAACATGAGATTCCGAAGAAACTTCTCCTACAGAGTTAAACCAAATTTTGGAAGGTTATAAAAAGGAGGTTCTTCAATAGCTGTATCAAAAAGCGGCTACAACCGGCTTAGTTGATAGAAGCAATTTTCGTTGTTTCAACTGCAATGAGCTAGACCACTTTGCAACAGAATGCAAAAGCCTAAACAAGGGAAGAAGAAAGAGTCTTATGAAGATCTCAAGGAAAATTATGATGCACTCGTGAAAAAGCATCAAGGCAATTCTTATCTAGTAGAGGGAAAAAGATGGGATGACTTAGACAATGATGACGAGGAAGAGCTGGGAAGTTTTGCTTTTATGGCTTCATATGAGGGATCACTGTCTCCTACCCGACAAGGAGGAATAGATATAAATCCCTCTTGCCCTAAAATGTTTGCTTTGCTAGGTAAATAACTAGATGGTGAAAGAGATAAGGTTAAAAAACTAATTCTCGCAAATAAAGTTTTACATGATGAGAATGATGTTGTAAACATGTTAAAAAACAAATGTAAGAAATTGACTGATGATTTAGCTTTTCAAGTCAATAGAGTCAGTTGCTATGTTGAAGTTGAAGCCAATCTCAGAAATTAAATTGAAGAAGAAAAGAAGAAGTGTCCAGCCTATAAGAATTCCTCTTATATTGTGAAGAACCTAATTGACCAACATGAGATAAACCGAAAAGTTGGAATAGGCTTTGAGTACAATAAATCAATAGGAAAGCCAAGCAACATAACTCCATTCAGAAAAAGTGCTGAAGAAAGGGGTATCCCACATGTTGTTAAAATCACACCTAAACCTCTTTTCATAACCCCTATAGTTGAACCCATCCTTGAGAGCTCTATCTTAATTGCTTATGAAATGAAGTTAAAGGATCTCGAGGAAGAAAAGAAAAGAGAGGAAAAAGTTAAGGACATACAAGGAGTTAATGTCCAAAAAGAGAAAAGTGCACCTAAGACACCAGTGAAAGACGTGGGAACTTCTAGATCTCCCAATCCTGGTATAGGTGCTAAAGACTTAAAGTAAAATGTGAACAGACCTAATACATTTGTTAATAGTTGGAATAGTAACAACATATATCATTCTACTGAGAACTTTAAATCTGTTGATAAAGTTGAAGTAGAAACAGTTAAGACACCTACTGTTTTGAATAACATGCCTATTATTGATGTATGCCATAAACCTTGAGGTATTTTAAATTGTATGTTATGTGATTTTAATGTTATGACTGCTTATTTCAAACGCATGATTGTTAATAAAGATAACATAACACCTAGACAGCACATCAATAATAAATTTGTAAAATTCAAGACTGCGAATCCTTCACCTGTTAAGGAGGAAACATATATTCCTAATTCTAAACAGAAAGTTATTAGGACTGTTTATAGGAAGGTAAGTACAGTCAAGGTGGATGATACTGTTATTCGAAAAAGATCTCTTGTTAAAGTTGACAAAGGTCAATCTTTAAGTATGTCGGACCCATTCAATTTTGGGCTCCGAAGACGAATTAATCTGTTTGATATTTATAGGGAGTTAAACAGGTAAACCGGGTTGTATGGATCCTGGAGAGCGGATCTTCAAGGCATATGACCGGAGATAGAGCCCTGCTATCAGACGTGGTTGAAAGAGCTGGCCCAATCGTCACCTTTGGAGATAACAGCAAAGGAATGACTACGGGATATGGCAAGTTAAATACTAGGAATATTATCATTGAAAACGTCTCTTTAGTGGAAGGACTTAAACACAATCACTCAGCGTCAGTCAATTCTATGATAAAGGATACAAAGTAAACTTTATCAAGGAGAAGTGTTTAATAACTCATTCTAAAGATGACAAACTGACCTTATGTGGAGTAAGGAAATGAATCTTATACGTAACCGATCTCAACTCAGGAATTGAAGATGAAGCAAACTATTTTTATTCAAAGGATTCATCAGAAGAAAGCTGACTATGGCATAAGAAACTCTCACACCTGAATTTCAAAACAATGAACTCTCTAGTCAAGAGGGATTTGGTGAGAGGACTGCCTCCGATGGAATTTACACAAGAAGGATTGTGTGAGACATGTCAGAAAGGGAAGTCAAAGAAAGCAAGTCATAGAGGCACAGACAGTACAAACATTACTGAACCACTTCAACTCCTATATATGGATTTATTTGGTCTAGTCAATATAATGTCTATATCAAGGAAAAGATATGCCTTAGTGATTGTAGATGACTTCACAAAGTACATGTGGATTTTATTCTTGAACTCTAAGGTTGAAACTCCATATTTGGTGATTGATCATGTAAAGCTGATTGAGTTAGATTCAAAATTAGTTATCTGGGCAATCAGATCAGATAATGGAACATAATTCAAGAATGAAATTCTGAACAACTTTTGCTCAAACAAGGGTATAACAAGACAATATTCAGCAACAAGAACTCTGCAACAGAATGGAGTTGTAGAAAGGAAATATAGAACCTTGATTGAAGCTGCAAGAACAATGTTAAGTGAATCAAGGTTACCTATCTACTTCTGGGCTGAAGTAGTTAACACAGCGTGTTATACCCAGAATTGAACTCTGATCAACAAAGATCATATGAAGACTCCCTATGAATTAGTGGCTGACAAGAAACCTACACTCAAGTACATCCATTTATTTGGAGCCAAATGTTATGTGCTGAAGGATGGAGATGAACATCGTGGTAAGTTCGAGTCCAAGGCACATGAAGTTATTTTTGTCAGTTATTCTAGAAGAGCAAATAAGGTGTACATAATTGATCAGCACCAAGTAAAAGAAAGTGTCAATGTTACTTTTGATGACACTAAACTCCCAAGTATCCAAACTGAAGATTCTTCTGAGTCATTTAAATTTGATAATTATCCAGACTCGTATTCTGATGACGAAGAAGAACCTGAGGTTGCAGCAAGAAATGATGATGACAATAATGATAATTATCCAGGTAATAGTGGTGGAAATAATGGCAACACTAGAGATACTACTGATACCAGTGGTGGATCAACAACTCATCCTGGCAGCAACTTAGGAGGAGATGATGGATCTACTAGAAGAACACAATATCACAATATATATCGAGCTTCATCATCAAGATCAAACCTACCAAGGGAAAGGATATGGAGTAGAGATCATCCTTTTGAATTGATCATAGATGATCCAGATGTTGAAGTTAGAACCAGAAGTGCAACTTTAAATGAATGTTTATTTTTAGTTTTTCTATCTCAAGAAGAAATGGAGAAGATTGAAGATGCATTAAGTGATCCAGATTGAGTTATTGCCATGCAAGAAGAGCTCAATCAGTTCGAGAGACAAGAAGTTTGGACACTAGTACCCAGGCCAAAAGATAGATCTGTAATTGGCACCAAATGGGTATACAAGAACAAGTTAGACGGTAATGGTATTGTTACAAGGAACAAAGCCAGATTAGTGGCAAAGGGTTCCTCCCCAGGAAGAGGGAATTGATTATGACGAGACCTACGTATCAGTTGCAAGACTTGAAGCCATCAGGATATTTTTGGCATTCACAGTAAATTCCAATTTCAAAGTCTATCAAATGGATGTGACGAGTGCATTTCTGAATGGAGAGTTAGAAGAGGAAGTATATGTGGAATAGCCCCCTGGCTTTGAAAATCCAGAGTTTGCTGATTTTGTGTATTTTCTATTCAAAGCTCTCTATGGACTCAAGCAAGCACCGAGGACATGGTATGACACTTTCTCTAAGTTTTTACTTGAAAATAGTTTTATTAGAGGTGTCATAGATAAAAATCTTTTTTATAAATTGCATGATAAAGATATGATATTTGTCCAAGTTTATGTTAACGATATTATATTTATTTCTACTAACGAAAACTTGTGCAAGAGATTGGCTAAGTTAATGCAGAGTAGGTATGAGATGAGCATAATGGGTGAGCTGTCATTCTTCCTTAGATTGCAAGTAAAGCAAAAGGAAGATGGGATTTTTATTTGTCAATCAAAGTATGTAAGGGATCTTCTGAGAAAATACAGTCTACAATATTCTTCACCGGAAAAAACCCCAATGTCAATAGCCACCAAGCTTGACAAAGATGAAACTGGTAAAAAAGTTGACATCACAAGCTACAGAGGTATGATAGGCTCATTATTATATCTAACTGCTAGTAGACCTGATATAATGTTTGCAACATGCCTATGTGCAAGGTTGCAATCTGACCCTAGGGAATCTCATTTTATAGCTGTTAAACGGATATTTAGACATCTGAAGGGTACACCAAATCTTGGAATTTGGTACCCTAAAGATACAAGTTTTGACCTAATAGGCTATACAGATTCAGATTATGCATGATGCAGGATGGACAAGAAAAGTACTTCTGGAAGCTATCAGTTTCTAGGAAGTCAGTTGATCTCCTGGTACAGCAAGAAACAACACTCAATATCTACATTGACAGCCGAAGCAGAATATATTGCGGCATGTAGCTGTTGTGCACAGATCTTGTGGATAAGGAATCATCTAAATGACTATGGACTTGCGTTGAACAAAATTTCAATTTTCTGCGACAACACAAGTGCTATAGCTATTTCCAACAATCCTGTACAACATTCTCGAACCAAGCATATTGACATAAGGTATCATTTTATCCGAGAGCATGTCATGAACGGAACTATGGTGTTACACTTTGTACCCACAGAAGATCAAATAGCCGACATCTTCACGAACCCACTTGATGAATCCACTTTCTCTAAGTTGGTTAGTGAACTAGGGATGTTAAACAATGGCTAATTTTTGACTGCTAGGAATTAATTTGAACTCATAAATATTAAATATTAATATTTAAAGGATTTATGAGACTTGAATCAACAATATCCTAGGATTTATGAATATTTGGATAAATTATCTTGAGAATAATTTAATTCTCTTAATAGATAATTATTTCAAATATAACATAAGTACTTATTTTGGTTTATTATAATTATGTATTTAATTTAAGCATTTATAAGCATTAATATGTAAATTAATGTATGTTTTTCTAATTATTATTGTATTAATAATTATTATGTTATTAATTATTTAATTAATTTACTCATTAAATTAATTCAAATATGAATTAATTTAATTCCTAAATTAATTAAAACATTTAATAATATAAATATTTATTAAATATCCGTAATAATTTAGTAGTATGTAAATTATTGTTATTTGTCTTTTTATTTCTAATTAATAATTGCTTGTTAATATTTATTATTATTATTATTATTATTTATTCTAAAATTCGAATAAATTTTTTATTATTTTATTTCGAATTAAAGAACAATTAATAATATATGTAATTATTATCTTATTCTATTTTATTAAATTGTAAATGTTTTCCGAGTTGCACAAGTAGAAGGGGGGGTTGAATACTTGTGTGTCTCTTCTGCCTGATTTAAAATCAAATTAAAAACAAAACTCAAACACAAAGATATGAATAAGTACTGTTTGTATTATTGATTTGTAAATACAAAACTCTCCTAGGGTATACACAAACCCTAGCAGCTACTCTGTGTTTATCACAACAACTCTCTCTATCTCTATGCTCTCACAAAAATATCACTCAGACAAATTAAGCTTCGACTTCCACACTTTTATAATTAGGTTACATAGTGTTTATATAGAGAGCTGCCTATCAACTAATAACAGAAAGATAAATTACAATAGGAATATAATTCCTAATTATTAGTTGACAGTTTCCTTCTAGAATTCTCTTTCTTTCCCAAAGCATATCTGCAATATATTTATCTTGATCTTCGAAGACTTTCCATTCCTGTGATCTTCTTCTAAATTTAACTTTAACTGTATAGACTCTGAAACCTTCAGACTCTGATGATCTTCAGACTCTGATCATATGTAGACTCTGATAGATCATAGACTCTGATAGTCTATAGACTCTGATCACCTTCCAGACTCTGATCTTCATGCAGACTCTGGTTTCACTTTCTACAGAAATTCTTCTAAGTACAAGTAACATGAATGTTGACTATCTAGACTCTGATTATACATTTCAGAGACTAGAAAGACTTATTACAGATAAACTAATCTAGACCCTGTTCTAGTATTTTGTACATCATCAAATGAATATATTCCTAACAATCTCCCCCTATTTATGCTTTATAAAATGTAAGCATAAATCAAGGTTTGATGATGTCAAAACTAAAGAATAAAACTATTAATCTAGAACAGTATAAAAGAATTATAAAGGAAAAAGAATTACTTCTTATTTAATCTTCTCAAAGGCTGGATTATTCTTCAAAAATGAATTCAGCATATTTTCCTCCACAATTGCCAGAGCCTCACCAACAAATTTCTTCAATTTCTTCATTTCTTCACTTGAGCATTTGATTTGACAATAAGCTGCTCTAAGATCATTTGCACTGCTTTCTTGATCTTTTAAGTCCTTCAACATCAGAACACTAACTTTCCCACTCATAGGCTGAAACCCAAAGTAATGACCCACACCTTCTTGAAATTTAATCTGTTTTTCTTCCAATGGCATGACTTGATCATTTCCCTCAGTATCAACATATTTTAAAGAAAATTTGCCCATTTGTCGATTTGCCTGTCTGTGCAAAATCAGCTTCCTATCAATCTCCTTGAACCATTTGTGTGTGACAGCTTCTTTGCTCTTGTTAACTTCATAAGCAATTTGAAGTAGGAATCTAATATACTGTAGTTCCTCAGCCTGTTTGAAAAAGATAAAATTTGACTGACTAATCCATCTTACACTTCCACCTTCTAAGAAGTAAACCAGCATCTCATTCTTCACCTTTTCTGTACCTCCCTGACCTCCTTGTATCTTCGTTTCAAAAACATTATACACAATTTGAGCAGACACCACTTTATTTAAGTGCTTCTGAGTGATCTTCTCAAACTGCCTATCTGTCAAGGATTGAGGATCCCTGGTTAGAGTAGATGTTCTGTCAATGTCAGATTCTTCAAATCCTCCAAGACCTATCTTCTTTTTAGCTCTAAGTTGCAGATTTGATTGACTGCACTTCCAGTATGAAGGTTCTTGAGTTTGATCACAGTATGAAGGTTCTTGAGTTTGATCAGAGTCTGACTTAGACTCTGATTTCCCATGTCTAGTCTCTGACTGATGTGTTTGAGTTTTTGCTACTCTATAGTGCTTTTGTTTCACATCATCAAGACCCCTATGACCATGAGAACTATCACCAATTTCATCATCATCACCGTCTCTCCTCCTTTTAACTCCCTTTGATTTATCTTTACAACCATCATNCCATGTCTAGTCCCTGACTGATGTGTTTGAGTTTTTGCTACTCCAGATTGCTTTTGTTGCACATCATCAAGACCCCTAGGACCATGAGAACTATCACCAGTTTCATCATCATCACCATCTCTCCTCCTTTTAACTCCCTTTGATTTATCTTTACAACCATCATCCTTATTTCTCCTGGAGGATTCACCTTTCTTCTCCCCCTTTTTGACATTATCATTACTGGTGACAGCCAAAAGAATCTGTTCAAGAACTGTGGAGGNTTCCATTCCTGTGATCTTCTTCTAAATTTAACTTTAACTGTATAGACTCTGAAACCTTCAGACTCTGAGGATCTTCAGACTCTGATCATATGTAGACTCTGATAGATCATAGACTCTGATAGTCTATAGACTCTGATCACCTTCCAGACTCTGATCTTCAT
>QRFB01001556.1:5956-17120 GCA_008931105.1 Oenanthe javanica | reverse complement strand
TTAACATGTAGAATCTCACGGCGGGTCATTCCAGTGTCATGCATTGATACATGCACTTATGTTCTTGCCTTTAGTATCACCATACCTATGACCAATGAGATGTGGTCATCTGTCAAGAAACATACTAGTCTTTGTGCATTATTATTGTCCTTAAATAATAATACTCGACTAGGGAATTTTAGGAATAAGATACTATTCATATAATCTCATTTTTAAGTCACATACTTAAAGATATATAATACGTATCAAAATTCCAAGGACATTTATTATGCTTTCAATTTATTACGCAGTAAATAAAACATAATAAATAAATAATAATCAATAAAACATAATCCTTAATAATAAATATTTTCCTTAAAATATAAAAAGTATTGTCTCTAGAGCACAATTACTAACAAGTGGATGCTCAAGATATATGACTGGTGACAAAGCCCTGATGTCACACTTCAAGGAGGAAGTTGGCTCAATGGTAACCTTTGGAGACAATGGCATTGGTTTTACCATGGGATATGGAAAATTAGTTCATGGAAATGTTTTCATTAAAGATGTAGCTTTGGTCAGTGGTTTGAAGCATAATCTACTTAGCATCAATCAATTCTGTAACAAAGAGTTGAAGGTGGAGTTTGACAAAGAATTGTGCCTTATATCACACAGAAAGACCAAAGAGGTTGCTCTACAAGGAGTAAGGAAATGAAGCCTGTTTGTAGCAGATTTGGACTCTGCAAACAAGGAAGGAATTTGTTGTTTCTATATCAAGGCCTCAAAAAATGAAAGCTGGCTTTGGCACAAGAGACTATCTCATTTAAATTTCAAGAACATTAATTCTTTAGTCAAAAGAGAATTAGTAAAGGACCTTCCCTCACTTGAATTATGCATAGAAGAATTGTATGAGGCATGTCAAAAAGGGAAAATGAAGAGATCAAGTCATATGAGTAAATATTTTACATCAATCATCAAACCACTACAATTGATTCATATGGATCTTTTTGAACAGTACATGTCATGTCCATGTCCAAAAAAAGATATGCACTTGTCATGTTATGACTTTTCCAAATACACTTGGGTGGAATTCTTGCACTTGAAAGATGAAGCTCTTGAGTTAAATATTGAAAATCTGAGAAGATTGGACAAGGGTCCTACACCTGTTGTAGCCATAAGAAGTGACAATGAAATATAATTCAAAAATGCTACATTAAGTGAATTCTATGAGGAAAATGGGATCACTCATCAATATTCAGCTCCAAGGACTCCACAACAAAATGGAGTTGTTGAAAGAAAGAATATGACTCTTATTGAAGCTGCAAGAACCGTGTTAGCAGAAACAAATCTTCCAACTAGTTTTTGGGCTGAAGCTGTTAGGACTACATGTTATACTCAAAAAAAAACTCATCACAAAACCGGTTAGAAAGACACCTTATCACATCATGACAAACATAATACCATCTATCAAGTACATGCATGAATTTGGAACAAAATGTTTTGTTCTCAAGGATGATGCTGACAACCTTGGGAAGTTTGAAGCCAAGGCATATGAAGGAATTTTTGTAGGATACTCCTTGGACAAAACTGTCTATAGAGTATATGCGATTGATCAACAAAAAGTAATGGAAAGTACAAATGTGACTTTTGATGACTTCAAGTTTCCTGCCATAAGCTTTGAAGGAGAAAACTGTGACACTTTGAGATTTGAGAATGAAATGGAATTGGAAGCCATTGAACATGACATAGATGAAAATACACATGAGTGTTCACATGTGGAAATCTCACATGGAGTAAATGAAGAGGCAAATGCTGAGGATTTCAGTCATATTCAACTTGAGAATTCTCCTCACTACCCTAACATTTAGTCAGGGGGAGCTTCTCAAGGATCTACAATAAATGCTAATCACTAAAATCAAGAGGAAGCCACTTCAGAATAGAAAGGTGTGGGTCACTCAACTAAGTGGAACATGGCTCACATAACTGATCAAATCATTGGTATTCCTGAAGAAGGAGTAAGGACAAGAAGAACAACATTGAATGAATGTCAGTTTGCATGTTTTCTATCCAAGGTAGGAGCATTGTTGGATCATGACTGGATAACTACTATGCAGGAGGAGCTAAATCAATTTGAAAGAAACAAGGTTTGGGAGTTTATGCTACCACCTAGTAACAGATCAATAATTGGCACTAAGTGGGTATACAGAAATAAGATGGATGAATTTGGCACTGTTGTAAGGAACAAAGCAAGGATGGTTACAAAAGGCTGTTCACAAGAAGAAGGCATTGACTATGATGAGATCTTTTCTCCAGTTGCAAGAATTGAAGCTATAAGAATTTTTCTAGCATTTGCAGCTCACTCAAATTTCAAAGTCTATCAAATGGATGTCAAAAGTGCCTTTCTGAATGGTGAATTGGAAGAAGAAGTTTATATGCAACAAACTCATGGCTTTGAAGACTCAAAATTCCCTGATTTTGTATACATGCTACTCAAGGAACTATATGGACTCAAACAGGCTCCAAGAGCATGGTATGACACCCTGTCAAAGTTTCTTCTAGACAATCAATTCACTAGAGGAACTATTGACAAAAATCTCTTCTATAGGAAGCATGGTGATGATATTATCATAGTTCAAATCTATGTGGATGACATCATATTTGGCTCCACCAATGAAAAGTTGTCAAAGGTTTTCTAAGCTCATGCAAAGTGAATATGAAATGAGCATGATGAGAGAGCTCAATTATTTTCTTTGGTTTCAAATAAGTCAAAGAACTGATGGCATCTTCATAAGTCAAACAAAATATGTGAATGATCTGTTAAAAAGGTTTGATATGCAAGATTGCTCACCTGCTAAGTCTCCAATGTCTACAGTCACAAAACTTGATGAAGACAAGAAGGGCAAAAGTGTTGATATAAAGACCTACAGAGGAATGATTGGTTCTCTGCGTTATTTGACTGCAAGTAGGCCTAACATCATGTTCTCTACATGTTTATGTGCAAGGTTCCAAGAAAATCCAAATGAGTCTCATCTCATTGTTGTCAAGAGAATTCTCAGATATTTAAATGGAACACCTCATATGGGATTATGGTACCCCAAGGAAATTGGATTCAATCTTGTTGGTTACACAGATTCAGATTATGCTAGTTGCAGAGTTGATAGAAAAAGTACCTCCAGAAGCTGTCAATTTCTTGGACAGAGATTGGTTTCATGGTATAGTAAAAAGCAACAATATGTGTCAATATCCACAGCTGAAGCTGACTACATAGCTGTTGGGAGTTGTTGTGCTCAAGTGCTTTGGATAAGGAATCAATTAAGAGACTATGGACTTGTATTGGAAAAGATTCCTATCAAGTGTGACAATACTAGTGTCATCTCAATTATGGCCAATCCTGTGAATCACTCAACAACAAAGCACATTGACATCAGGTACCATTTCATAAGGGAACATGCTGAGAATGGTACTATTGTACTGCTCTATGTTCCAATTCAAAAAAAGTTGGTAGACATTTTTACTAAGCCTTTGGATGAAGCCATCTTCAACAAGTTGGTTAGTAAAATTGGAATGCTAAATCCTTCAAGCTAAATGGCAGTAAAAATGATTTTGTAACTGTTACAACAATTACTTCACAGACGTAATTTTTAAAATGAATTATCTAAGTGAAGTAAAACTGGTGTATACTTATAAATACACTAATCATATTGTTGTACATTGTTTTTGAAAACAAATTTAGTAGCCTGGAATTATTTCAGTTTTTTTTTCAAGGAACAAACTGTAAAGAATTAGTATTCTTGTATATCATTAATAAACAAGAGTAGTTCTCTTAACACATGGATAGTTCATCAAAAAAAATTTTTGGCTGGATTAAATTTTTATTAAGTAAAAATTAATCTGAAAATTATCTTGAAAATATTTCTTTATTTTATTTTCGAAGTGAAAATGAAATGATTTTTTTCTGAAAATTTAGTTTTTGATTAAGTTGCCATCCTTTTTCAGACTTCTTGACTAGTACAAATTTCCAGAGTTCTCGAATAAAATTGACTTGATCGAGTTTTCTACAATTACTCTCAGAGTTATCAAACAGTTCTCTTTGAGACATCTCGAATCAATTTCTTTCAGAGTTCTCGAATAGTTCTGTTTGAGACATCTCGAATCAATATCTTTTAGAGTTCTCGAACAGTTCTCTTTGAGACATCTCGAATCAGTCACTTTTAGGGTTCTCGAACAGTTCTCTTTGAGACATCTCGAATCAATTTCTTTCAGAATACTCGAATAGTTCTCTTTGAGACATCTCGAATCAGTCTCTTTTAGGGTTCTCGAATCAAATCGAACAATACAAATCGTTTACAATTCTAGTCGAGTTGTTTAAGTCATATATAAAGCAAAGTAGATCTAACAATTCATTTCTATGCTTATTCGAAAACTAAAAGAACCCTTGTCTCTCAACAGTTGCTTTCGAATTCTTCGAGATTTTCTAAAACTCTTTCGTTTCTTTTATTCTCTTTTCTATACTGTTGGTGAGATTACGAAGCTGTATAAACAGTAATCGTGTTAACTTAACACTAGAACAGGACAAGTAAATAATACTACGCCTACACAGAAATCAGGAAGAAATGAAGACAAGGCAGATATAGTGAATCAAGACATTAGAAGAAGTTTTGAAGTCTACTACAGGTCACTAAAAGAAGTTCATTAATATGTTCAATCCTTAGTGAAGAATAATGTGTAAAGACTTTTAGGGTTTCAGAAGTGTTGAANATATGTTCATGCCTCAGTGAAGAATAATGGTTGAAAACTTTTAGGGTTTCAGAAGTGTTGAAGATTCAGTATAGAAGTGCCACAAGAAGATTTCAGTGTAAAAACATTGATTGAAGATAGACAGTGTTCGAAACATAGGAATCTAGTCAAGGTAAAGACAAAGGTTAAAGAAGACAGCTGCAGTCTTGGAGTTATACTCACTGAAAGAAGTTCATTTGTATGTTCAAGTGTCAGTGAAGAACAGAGAATGAAGTATTCAAGATTGGGGTAGTAATGGAGACGTTGTCTAAATACCATAAAAGATTCCAGTGAAGTTACAGTTTTTATTGGCAGTCAGTGTTCGAAGCAATGAAGTTGCTGCATACTTAACAATGCACATAAGGCAATAATACGAAGACCTAGATCAAAGTTTGTTGTCTGTGAACCAGACCAGTTGCACTAGGCGTCAACATGTTTTCCCAGTTGCACAAGTATAAGGGGGGTTGAATACTTGTGTGTCTTTTCTGCCTGGTTTAAAATCAAATTAAAAACAAAACTCAAACACAAAGATATGAATAAGTACTGTTTGTATTATTGATTTGTAAATACAAAACTCTCCTAGGGTGTACACAAACTCTAGCAGCTTCTCTGTGTTTATCACAGCAACTCTCTCTATCTCTATGCTCTCACAAAAATATCACTCAGACAAATTATGCTTCGACTTCCACACTTTTATAATTAGGTTACATAGTGTTTATATAGAGAGCTGCCTATCAACTAATAACAGAAAGATAAATTACAATAGGAATAGAATTCTTAATTATTAGTTGACAGTTTCCTTCTAGAATTCTCTTTCTTTCCCATAGCATATCTGCAATATATTTATCTTGATCTTCGAAGACTTTCCATTCCTGTGATCTTCTTCCAAATTTAACTTTAACTGTATAGACTCTGAAACCTTCATACTCTGATGATCTTCAGACTCTGATAATATGTAGACTTTGATAGATCATAGACTTTGATAGTCTATAGACTCTGATCACCTTCCAGACTCTGATCTTCATGCAGACTCTGGTTTCACTTTCTACAGAAATTCTTCCAAGTACAAGTAACATGAATGTTGACTATCTAGACTCTGATTATACATTTCAGAGACTAGAAAGACTTATTACAAATAAACTAAGCTAGACCCTGTTCTAGCATTTTGTACATCATCAAATGAATATATTCCTAACAATCTCCCCCTATTTATGCTTTATAAAATGTAAGCATAAATCCAGGTTTGATGATGTCAAAACTAAAGAATAAAACTATCAATCTAGAACAGTATAAAAGAATTTTAAAGGAAAAAGAATTACTTCTCATTTAATCTTCTCAAAGGCTGGATTGTTCTTCAAAAATGAGTTCAGCATATTTTCATCCACAATTGCAAGAGCTTCACCAACAAACTTCTTCAACTTCTTCATTTCTTCACTTGTGCATTTTATTTGACAATAAGCTGCTCTCAGATCATTTGCACTGCTTTCTTGATCTTTTAAGTCCTTCAACATTAGAACACTAACTTTTCCACTCATAGGCTGAAACCTTCAGTAATGACCCACACCTTCTTGAAATTTAATCTGTTTTTCTTCCAATGGCATGACTTGATCATTTCCCTCAGTATCAACATATTTTAAAGAAAATTTGCCCATTTGTCGATTTGCCTGTCTGTGCAAAGTCAGCTTCCTATCAATCTCCTTGAACCATTTGTGTGTGACAGCTTCTTTGCTCTTGTTAACTTCATAAGCAATTTGAAGTAGGAATCTAATATACTGTAGTTCCTCAGCCTGTTTGAAAAAGATAAAATTTGACTGACTAATCCATCTTACACTTCCACCTTCTAAGAAGTAAACCAGCATCTCATTCTTCACCTTTTCTGTACCTCCCTGACCTCCTTGTATCTTCGTTTCAAAAACATTATACACAATTTGAGCAGACACCACTTTATTTAAGTGCTTCTGAGTGATCTTCTCAAACTGCCTATCTGTCAAGGATTGAGGATCCCTGGTTAGAGTAGATGTTCTGTCAATGTCAGATTCTTCAAATCCTCCAAGACCTATCTTCTTTTTAGCTCTAAGTTGCAGATTTGATTGACTGCACTTCCAGTATGAAGGTTCTTGAGTTTGATCAGAGTCTGACTTCTTTCTTTGCTTATCAGAGTCTGACTTAGACTCTGATTTCCCATGTCTAGTCCCTGACTGATGTGTTTGAGTTTTTGCTACTCCAAAGTGCTTTTGTTGCACATCATGAAGACCCCTATGACCATGAGAAATATCACCAGTTTCATCATCATTACCATCTCTCCTCCTTTTAACTCCCTTTGATTTATCTTTGCAACCATCATCCTTATTTTTCCTGGAGGAATTAACCTTTCTTCTCCCCCTTTTTGACATCATCATTATTGGTGACAACCAAAAGAATCTGCTCAAGAACTGTGGAGATATTTGCCTGGGCTGCAATAACTGAATCAACCTTAGTGGTCAAATCAGAAACTGTAGTTTGAAGAGAGGCTTGAGTGGTAGTGATAGCAGCTAGAGCATCTTTAAAAGCGACCTCTTTGGATAATTGAAGAGAGTGAATTCTGTCAAATCTTGTATTGAGCAGAGAAGTTGTATTATCAACACCAGTGAGCTTTGTTTTAATATGAGAAATGTCCTGGACCACACTGGATAATTGAGCAGCAACATCAGGTAGCTTAGCTTTAACAGCTCCATCTAAGACTTGATCTTCTTCACCAGGATAGTAACCATGTTCCTGTTGAAAAGATTTTTTCTGAAAAGCCTTAAGTCTCTCAGAAAGATGAATATCCAAAATACACTCAAAAGAATCTTTATCATTGATGCCTCTTTGCTGTGCAGACTCCCAAGACTGAGGAAACACCTGATCAAAATAGATAAAAGAAGGAGTAACAAGATCATCATCTGCAGAATTGCATTCCTCAGCAACAGGCTCTGGCTTTGTGAATGGAGGTGTAGACTCTGGTGGTGGTGTAGACTCCGAAACTGCAAACGGGACTACAGACCCTGACTCCTCCTGAGAGTGATCAGAGACTGTAGACTCTGGAAGTCTAGCCCTTATAGGCATTATTAAAAGAGGTTCTTCTGACTTCAATGTTGCAGCCTCAGTGAAAATGACAGGGTTATCCACCAAAGCCTCCATGACTCTATCTGCTCTCCTTGCTAGAGAATCCACCAGGTGAAGTTGGGGTCTCTGTGTAAATGATTTCTGAGCAGCAAGAGCCTCCTCCTGTTTGCCAATCTGCACAATCAGACATAGTGAATTGTCATCCATCCCCTGCTCCAACTCATTGGACCAACTCTTTGGAAAATCTTGATCCCAATAAGTAAAGCTAGGTTCAGGATACCCTAATCTCTCATGCTCACAGTGGGGTTGGGCACCCACTTTCTCAATCTCACTCAGGCTCTCTACAGCCTTATCTACCTCTCCTTTTGCCTGGTCCAGTGCCAGCCTCTCATATATTTTGTCACTCAATTTGGAGGGTGCACTCAATAAACCTACAGAAGAGGGGTTGAGAGATAAAAATGGTGCTTCAATACCTGAACCACCTTGATGGAGGGGAACCCCTTCAAATGTCTGAAGGCTAGGGGTTTCCACCAAGGGGTGAGCATCAACAGATTCTGAACCCTTACTAGCATCTTCTCTCTTTTCAGAGTCTGTTGGCTCCAGTATTCCAGTCTCAGGGTCTACTCTAGACTCTGACTGCTTCAGCATGACTTCATTAGAAGCCAGAGTCTGAGTGTCACCATCTTTGACTGTTTGTGCATGAGACTCCCCCTCAAGGTGGATAGACTCTGATAGAATAGATTGGGAAATTTCTTCATGAGCATCCATCAGAGTCTGTCCTCCCATATCACTGGGGTTCTCATCAGCTCTTTGGTGAGTTGTCAAGGAGGGCTCAACAGCATACTCCCCTGCCCCACTATCACCCAACCTCTGACTAGGTGGTTCTTGTGTGGGTGAGGCAGACTGAGCATCTCTATCACTAGTCACCACTGGTGCACTAGTCCCATCCTCCAACTGCCTTGCACCACCTGCTACCTCCTGTTGTTCTTCAAGAATAAATGCATCCAACTTGTGATGAAAGGCCCTGAGATGGATTGCATTGATTGCCTGGGCATCTGTGAGATTGAAGAGGTCCTGCAGTTCCCTTCTTACTCTTTGAAAATATGTGCCCTTAAATTGATCCAGTCTACTTTGGTAGGTTGGATAGATGTATTTGTTGGCAATTGTACCTATATTATGGACAAGATAGTCAGCCACCTGTCTTGACAGAGGTTGAATTTGAGAGATCCATTGAATGGCTGTCCTGTAGGTAACTCCATTATCCCAAATTGCTTCATAGTTAAAAACTGGTTGCTCAATCTCAGTTTCCAACTCAGCAACAGACTCTGATGCTCTCCTTTTGTGGACCTTAAGCTTTTTAGGCTTCTTTGTAATTTGCTGTTCAGAGTCTGGCACACCTAGTGCTTTGAGAACTTCATTTGTTCTGCCTTCTATGAGCCCAGCTGCTTGTACTTGGAATGAAGAGTTGAATAGGTAGCTGTAGAGATTTTTGACCACATCCTGTGCAGACATTTGTAGCTCCTGTTCCATTCTCTTCCTTAGGGCTTCATAGGTTGAAAGAAAATCCAAGACTTGAGATTTAGTCTGATATTGCTCTGGATCTTCAACTGATTCCACCAAAGGATATAAGAATAGCAGTGCCTCATCACTTGGAGTAATGATCTCATCAATTAGGCATGAGGCTGCATCCAATGGCATTCCTTCCCAAAATGTGTCATGATCAGAGTCTAAAGGCAGTCTAGACTCTGACTCAACATTAGACTCTGGTTCAGGTGTTTTCTTGATTTCAGAGTCTGGCTCTGCAGGAGCCTTGGGAGCATCTGTTTCCTGCAAAACAGGGTTAGTAATAATAACAGGCTTGTGTGTGTGTGCAGAATAAGCCTTCCTTAACCTTCTGTACTTCTTAGCAAAAGATTTCTCAGGAGACTCAATGTGAGAATCCTGAGGTGCTTCCCTAGGTTTTTCAGAGTCTGTAGCCTTTTGAGAGTCTACAGACTTGGCTTGAAGGTTAGAATCAAGTGTATCATGACCTTCCTTTAGCAAAGAAAGTCCTTCAACAACTTGCTTCTCTAGTGGATTGAGCTCCTCATCACTGTGCTCATCTATAAGCCTAGATTGAATCAATTTTCTCCTCTTTACAACTGGTGCCTGTTGAGAGACACCAGAGGTTGGTTTCTTTTTGGATTTTGGTTTGGAAGATTGTATAATTGAAGGGGATTGGGTGACTTGGGTAGGTGCAGGGGGACTCTCCATTACTTGTTCCTGCACCATTTCACCACCAAAAAATGAAGCATTGTAGATAGAAGGTTTGTAGGATGAGAGTTTTACCTGCATTACCTGTGGATATGTCATTGCAGGTAGACTCTTCTTTTTGTCATCAATTCTCTTAATGTCAGAGAATATCCTCCTTTGCTGTTTGTATGCCTGCACACAGCAATCATCTGCCAACTTGGTTGACATGTCAGGAATGAAGTGGTTGAGGAGAATCATGAGAAATCTATTATAGTAGACTTTCTTCCTCCCCTCTTGCACATTATTTAATTTAGCTCCTATTTGAGTGAGCGACATATCACCAATGTTGATCACCTTGTCAAACAGGAGACTGTGACCAATTTGATAAGTAATAGCAGTAATAGCATCAAATCCACTACACTTACCAGTAAAACACTTAGCAATTTGATCGAAGAAAAATGACCATTCTTTCCTTAAGTAAGGCCTAGTTATCTTGCTCATGTTATCTAAGCTAGCAGAATAACCTATTGCCTTAAACATGCTTTTAATGTCATCATCAGATACAATTTCATCAAAAGTAGACTTAACAGGCAGTTTAAACACAGAATTAAGCACATCTGCAGTGACATCAAATGTAGTCGAACCAAAGGTAAACATTATTTTACCTGGTTGATCCTGAGAAGGATCAACTACCTTTGCAGAGCTCCAGGCTTGTGAAACAGCATCCATATGAATCACTGGTGATGCCTTGAGTATATAATTGAGCTCACTCTGCTCCAAGAAATCTATCATAGGATAGTAGTCAGCATCTATCCCTTTCTTGTCGCCAAGGGCTGCCACATGGTTAGTGGTCATGAACTCAAAGTCTCCAAAGGTGAATGCGATAGCTTTGGATCCCCTCATCACAGTTGAGATAGCAGCCATTGATATCGTTGAGATGAAAGTGATGAATTCGCTTGAACAAATTTGCTAGGGTTCGTAAAGAGCTCTGTGAATATTTGTGCCTTAGAAAATAATTACAAGAAACAAGTGAGTAAATTGTATGAAAAAATCTATTTTGTTCAAGTTGCATACAATACACACGAGTCTACAG
>QRFB01001555.1:39842-64828 GCA_008931105.1 Oenanthe javanica | reverse complement strand
AACACTCAAAAATACTTACATCAGCACTAGTAAGAAGACACAAGTGTCTCTCTATAACAATAACTCTTGCAACAGTGACGTGAGCAAAGAGATTATGGGACCGCATATATTTAACAAAGTAAAATTGATCTTACAGATGGTATATCAACTATTTTACTAGCTGAAAGAGAAAGATTAGTTATTCTCCATCCGCTGCACCCATTTCCATGAGCCTTACTACTTGAACTGAGATATTCACGTAACCCAGCCTGAAACAGGTTCAAGGCGTCTTCTAGAATCTTGGTAGTTCCATATCTTAATGGACAGGACTTTGAAGGGAATTTTTTCTGTGATTGAGACTCACTTGCCTGCTAATAACAAATGATCAGCACAAGTAGCGAGTCTTCAATTTTTCTGAATACTCAACTCAACAATGCCTGTTATCCCAAACCAGTTGTCTAGGGCCTCTAGGTAGACAACAAATTTCTAATTGGTTGAAAGTTGAAACTTATAAGTCAACTGATAGCAACAATGTTTAATGAGCAAGAATAAGGTATTAGGGACAGAATTCAATTAGAAAAAAACAAAAGAAAGAAAGACAACCTTGTAAGCACTAGCATGTAGGGTGAGTGTCTGGGCAATTCTTTTATTCTGTTCCATGTCTGCTTCAAGACGCTCAGCAAGTTCTTCAGAAAATTTACTGAGCCACCGTTCAATCTGGAGGAAAACAGTAGTCTCAGACTCTCGGTAGAGGAGACAGAAAATAAGTATTAAATCTTAAGAGTGAAAAAGACATGACTATTATGTCACTCACAACGTACAAGCTGCGAATGCGGCAATACATATAAAGCAACACAAAATTTTAGAATTTCCTTCACAAAATTATATATTGATAGCTAAATAATAAGCAAAGCAAAAAAAAACGCCAGACAGGAATTGACAATGTAGGCTATGCATTAAGTTGATACTAATATAAGAAGGTATATCTAAATACAGTTGTGTATTTTCCACAAGCTAATTAACTATTCGAAAGTCTGGTTAGTAAACTTTACAAGCATAATACCTCAACTTTGAACCACCTCTTAGTTTACATACAATTTTTCAAAAGTTACATACAAGGTAATAAGTAAAGTCCGTCAAAGCAAAGAGACAAGAATTGTACAAAAGAGAGTAAGACTTACCCCGGCAATTGTTTTCAGACAATTTATTCCAGGAAATGTTTTTCCGGTACCATGACTCTTAGGAAGAACACGACTCTCAACCTGATCACCATGAATCCCTCTGGCAATGTTCCATAACCAAGTACTGTTGTGCATGCAAAAGGTGGAACAATTATGAGTGCAAAATTCAAATTTATGGAATCTTAGATGACACACTAATGGAAATAAATATTAAGGACATTAATAAAGAAATCACATCCTTGGCCGAAAATTGTAACACGCTCTAACAAGATTACTATAATATCCTAGCGCAGAAAAACTGAAATGATTTGAATAAATGAACATTATTACATAAGCAGTGCTCACACTATATAGATATAAGATTTAGGAAGAATTGGAAAGTGAGGAAGATAACATTTGGCCAGTAACAGTATTTCTGTTTAACAAGTATGTTAGCCAACTCATCCAAAACCTAATGTAAGTATTATTTCCAGAGCAGTTTTTTAATCTCGAGAGCAACTTATATTAAAAATTGTATGTTCTATGTCTATCAGGGAACGAAAGGAAAAATATAATGCAAACTGCTGAGGAAATAACAGTTTTTATCCTGAAATAACATTTCCCATACTTTGCTATCTAAAATAAACATATAATAGCTAATACAGATTACACTATTAAAATTGAATAAACGTAATGCACTAATGAAGACGTCCACAGCTCCAGTCAACCACTGTTTTACATAAAGAATAATCACCCAGTATTTATTCCGTATCGATCCTGTAGTCTTTGCTCCGAAAATTGCAATAGATCACCGACAGTATTGATACGAAGATCATCTTGCAAAGAACAGCCAAGCTTTCCACCAAGCTGTTTCCTGCATTAAATTTTTCTGCTCAGAGGAATAAAAATAATGCATTACTTGCAGAAGACCATACAAGAAGAATGCATCATCCATTCATCCTATATACGAAAAAAATGCAACAATAGCTTTTATGAGGAATATGATTGCTTTACAGACAAGTTGAACTCAAAATCAACATAACCAAACCCAGATAACAACTTCTATACGAGTATATGTATATACTATCTCTGTCCCAAAAAAACTAGTTTGTTCTACTTTTTTGGTCGATCATTTTTATGATGCGAATTATTTTTACTATAAAACTTCCGATAAATTTCCAAATGTTTCTCCTGCAGAAACGGTTAGTAATTGTGCCTTAGAGACAATCACTTTTATATTTTAAGGAAAAATGTTTTATTATTAAGGATTATATTTTATTGATTATTATTTATTTATTATGTTTTATTTACTGCGTAATAAATTGAAAGCATAATAAATGTACTTGGAATTTTGATACGTATTATATATATTTAAGTATGTGACTTAAAAATGAGATTATATAAATAGTATCTTATTCTTAAAATTCCCTAATCAAGTATTATTATTTAAGGACAATAATAATGCAATAAGACTAGTATGTTTGTTGTCAGATGACCACATCTCATTGGTCATATGTATGGTGATACTAAAATCAAGAACATAAGTGCATGTCTCAATGAATGACACTGGAATGACTCGACGTGAGATTCTACATGTTAATAAGTGTCATAAAAAAATTTCGCTGTGATAATGATGTAATGATCATCTGACTTGAAATCATTATATTTCTATACGAGAATTAATATACTTTGATTACACTAAAAGTTACCTTTAATCGGATGATGATAAAGGTGAACATTGGGTATACTATGAATCGTATGAGAAATATGAATGATAAATAAATGATTTAACCTTCCTATTTAGGAGTGATATTATTGGTCTCTTGATTGCGTGAGAATATAAAATGCATGGTCGTGCTCAAATGTTTATTTGTTTAGTAGTCTAATCATTGATCAAGGAAACCCGGATTAAAAGTTGAAGAGGATGACATGATACATGCCTCGAGTTTGATATATAATATAAGGTTAAAGTGATTATATTACATGAAACATTATTCACGAAAGGCTTAATCATATCACTGATTTTATTATTATTACTTGGGTAGCAATGATGTATTACTGGATGCCGCTCATTGTTTACAATTTTAATTAGATATTAAAATTGTTGCTAACGTAATAATAACCTACAGGGTCACACAAAATGTTTAAATTTTTATTCAGAAATTTTTTTAAAAAAATAAGTTATGAAACTATACTTTATATGCACCTTAAAATGCATGTCGGACCCTCTCTTTGAAACGTTAACAATTGGGTGGGACGGAGGTAGTATTAATTAAGTATGACTTAATTAATTATATAAATAAAATAAATGAATTACTTAAACTAATTCCAAAATCAGTAATTAATTAATTAAGTGAGACTTAATTAAATAATTTGGAATTTTGGATTATTATTAATTATAATTAGATTATAATTAGAAAACTTATTCATCTCTATATAATATCTTTATGGACTGATTTAATTAAGATACACATATTTTTCTAAAACCCTAGCCATTTTGAAAAAAGAGGAAGAGATAGAGAGAATCAGTTTTCGGGTGCTAGTACACATCAATCTTTCATGAAAAGTGTTCGTGTGGATACCGTAGAGCGTAGATCGTGTGAGCGGGATACGTGGTGATTAAACAAGTTTTGGAACTCTATTAATCTTCCATTGATGAACTGTTAAACTTTTTTAAGGTATTTGTTCCTAATCTCTGAATTAAATCTTTTGTTTTCGCATGGATCATGTGGAAGGTTTCGATTTATATTACGTTTCGCATTTAATTTTTCGCGTTTTTCCATTGCGTTTGTGCATTTAATTTATATTAGATTTATATAAAGACATCATATATCAGACATTATTATGTATTATTATTAAATTATAGTAGATATATTATTAGGGTTTTACATATAGAAGGATGGAGGGAGATCGTGTATTTTACTTGTGGGAGGGAGAATTAAAGTTTTCTTATCCAAATATAATCTATAAAAATATTTAATATATTATATAAGATAGTAAAGTAACTTTATACAGAGAACCAGTAACACTTACATGAGAAGTTATTATATTGAGAACCCATAAATCTTATTAATTCATTGGGTTAAAACGAATTGAAGAAATTAGTTTTTTTTTTAAAAAAATAATTATTTGATTTCTCCAACTAGGAGTTCAATTTTAGCCTAAGATATTAAATACACATTATATTTTGTTACTATATTCTATATAATATTATATTAAAAACACATTATCACATACTTTGAATCATTTTATTTGAAAAATAAATCAAATAAAACTTAAAATAATATAAAATAATAAATATTGGTACATTTTTAAATTTGATCAATTTATATAAGAGAAAGTTATATTGAATTAATTTTTAATAACCGATGACCACTATTAATTATTTTAATAATTAAAAGTCATTTATATTTCTAAATTTTTTTATTACATAAGTTGAATTGTCATAACACACATTAAGTACTCTGTTCGTCCCACCCAATTGTTATCCTTTCGGAGAGAAGGTCCGACACGCATTTTAAAGTGCATATAAAGTATAGTTCCGTAACTTATTTTTATTTATTTTTGAATAAAAATTTAATCTTCTCTCCGAAAGGATAACAATTGGGTGGGACGGAGGTAGTAATATGGAGTAATATATTTGGTTCAATAAAGAACATTCCATATATTAGTATGAAAAGTGTGATGTAAAAATTATTATGACAATAATTGTATGTATTATTTTATTTTTAATATTAACTTAAAGTTTAAATCTCATTAGGAATACAGTAACATTTATTATTTATTGATGCAATGTTTAAATTATATATATTATATAATTATTTATAAATTACAATTAATACTATACCGCTGAAAATCTAATAATATAATTTTTTTATTCAAATGAATAATTATATTATCATATTATTAATATATATATATATATATATATATATATATTATATCTCATATACATTAATATCTACTAAATTTTATATAAAATAAACATAATAGAGAACTTATCAAAAAAATATTTAAATCTAATTTATAATCTTAAATATATTAAGCATATGTTTGATATATTAAAATATCATGTTTCTAATATTCAAATCACAAAATTTTATATATTTATATATTAATAATATAAATTTATATTTTTTGTGATGTACATATTTATTTTTAATAATTTATAATTTTCTTATTTATATTTAATTCGGTTGATGTAAAAATATATAATTTAAATAAATTAAAACTAATATAATTAAAATATATTAAGACTTTTTAAAATTATAAAAATATTAATAATTTTAAAATAAATAACTTAATTAATAAAACAAAATACGAGTTAAAATCTAGTAACTATAATTAACTCAAGCCAATCCCTTGCGTTCTTCATTTTTTTTCTGATCACCAATTTTTTTAACTAAAAAAACAATATTTTGAGGTGCTTACTGTGTAATGTATTATTGAATAATTAATCAATACTAGCTTATAACCCGTGCAAAGTACGGGCGGGATTGATAAATTATATATTAATTATTTTATATAATTTAAATATATAATTAATTTTTTTATTATATCGGCTATGATAATATAATATATAATAAAAATTATATATAGTTATAATAATAATATTATTTTAATATTCATGAGATTTAATTAATAAGTTATAATTTCAAGTAGAAGTGAAGTATGATATGTTATTAGATTGTTGTACAAAAAATACTCACAGATGATAGAGTTATATGTAAAATATATATGTTTTAAAATTAAATTATAATTATATCATAATTGTATAAAAAAGTCATATAAAAAGAAAACTTACGGATGATAAAAAGAGGGCTTATCGGACGGATGATCGACTGACCAAACTTTTTATTTTTCTTTAAATTTAATTAGAAAACTTTTTATTAATTTTTATTAATAATTTGAGTAGAACTTGTGTTTTGATAAATAATTTGTGTTATGCGATTAAAACAGAGAAATATATGGAAACTAAAAAAATGTTTATTATTTATCATAAACTTTAATGATATATTAAATAAAAATTATATGATAAATTTTAATGATATATTAAATAAAAATTATAGGATAAGTAGGATTCGTAAAAAAATATAGAATATAATTTAATATTATCATATCTTATTATCCTAGTATAAAAGGAGAACTACCGGTGTTAGAGTTGTATGTTTGATTATATTCTTTTTAAATTATATTTTAATAAAATTCAATGGTTAAAATTGTTTATATGATTTACGTAAAATTGAATGGCTAAGATCTTTTATAGGTTCACCCAATAGTATGACCAAAATTTTTAATTTTTTAATTATAATAAAATAGTATAGAGGGTAACGTATCAAGGGTATAAAATAAAAATAAATTTATGAGTATCGATTAATACGTACATATAAGAGTTAAGACAATATGATTGGGGTTTCATGCCTGCGCCTCTTCTACTAGTTCAAGTACTAAAATACTACGAGTATTGGGTAAACACTTAGTTTTCATTCTTTTCAAAGTATTGTCTAGGGTTTCAATGTCATTCAAAAGAGGAGATGACGTTGAGATCATGAGCAAGGAAATAGGGTTTAAGGGCTCTCATTACGAGGCAATTGTAATTTCCAAGGTTTCGGAGAATGACTACATTGTACAGTACAATACTCTAATGAAAGATGATTTATCTGGTCCCCTCAGAGCCTTTTTTCCCGGTGATGACCTACGTCCGTTGCCGGAGGATATCACGACGGAAAATGGGTTTCAGATAAAACAGAGAGTTGATGTTTATTTCAATGATGGGTGGTGGGCTGGAGAAATCATCAAGAAAATTGGGAATAAGTACCGTGTTTATTTCGATGATCCAGAGGACGAGGATAATTTCTTACCGAGTCAGATACGAGTTCATCAAGATTGGGTTAACGGTGAATGGGTTTGAAGAATTTATTCTTCATTATTAGAGAATATGGTAATTTGTTTTCTTGGATTATGGTCCATGTCACTAGAATACTACTGATGTTATGTATTTTGGAGGTTTTACCTTTGATTATGTGATGGTACAATGTTACTCTTTTGCTATTGGCATGTTTCTATTTTGTTGTCTGAAATTTATTTGTTACAATAAGGTAGATGACGCGGATATGTGTGTGTATAAGAGCAAAGCTAAAATGGCTATAGCCATTGTTATAACTTGAGACTAAAAAGTAATTTTTGGTCTTAAAATACAACTAGTGCTCCAATGCATAGTTTTAAAATAAGACCAATTACATTCAAACTAGCATTTAAAGTGTATTTTAACATTTTTTTGATAATGAATAGAATTATGTGATTGGTTGGAGATGATGTTGCAAGGATGTGGTTGGTTGGAGATGATGTGGCAAAGATGAATATAACAATTTTTAGTCCTAAATATAGGACCAACTATCCATTTATTCTATTATAGGACTAAGTATAGCTATGCATTGGAGTGTTGATTTTGCAAACTTAGTTCTATATTATAGATGTAGGACTAAGTATAACTATGCATTGGACTTGCTCTAACGGAAAAGATAGGCCGCTAAATGATACAATGTGAAACATGGCTTATGGCCTAAGCTGTCCTTTTATCTTAAACTTTATGTTTTATTGCCAATGAGAGGTCAGGTCAGGGCATGATTGTTTCATACTTTCAATTTTTGCACTGAACTTGGTGAAGGATTGTATGGGGATATTTTTCTTCAGGGTTAGTTGTAGCTTTTGGATGTCGCTGGCTTTTGTTTGGACTAATGAGATCCTGAGCCCTTCTAGTTAGACCAGTCCTAGTGAAAGAACGGAGAATTTTTCATCCTAAGAGGTTAAACTATACTTGTCGCTCCACTAGATTATGCTCAGTGGTGGTTAAATGTTCATTGTCCCGAAGTAGGAGTGACTCCGCATGACAAAATTGTNCTCCACATGACAAAATTGCCACTCGTGTTGAGAGAGGTCTACCCTCACTCCAGTCTCGACTCAAATAATTGAAATTATTCCTTGGGTTTATATTCAAATATAGAGCAATGTCTTACTGCAGAGTTAATTATTAGAGTTATAGGATTTTTTTTTTGTCTATTCTCAGTGTTTTGAACCACAAGTTTCAGGCTGCCAAGTTTCACATTTTAGTTTTTGGTTTCTTTCAACCGTGACTGTGTTTCGGCTTGGACATTACGGAAGAAGAGTACAATTTGCTCCAATATGAAGCTTTATCGGTTCATCATACATTCATACATATGATCCATGCCCAGACTTTTTGCTCTTTTCTTAGAGGGCATTGCAGGGTTGCGCATCATGCTTTTCATTTTCGTACTTCTTAGTTACCCTATGGCCTATGCTCTACTCTTTTGTTTTTAATAAAATTAAAGTTTTTTAATTTTTTTTTGACTATATTTCCATGTTAAAATTATACATTCTTACAAATATTGAGATATGTGGGTAGATAATCTCTTAAATAAAAAGATGCACAACTTATTCAACACTTGGCAAATAATTCTATTCTACTACTTTTATCGCTCAACAGTTTTAATACCACATATTGCTGCTTCTCCTATATTTATGACAACACTGAACACTGTTATTACATTAACTTGCTCCATCAAGGGGGTAATTTAGAGAAGCAAAATTCACCAGAATTAGGAACCAAATGACACTTTGGACAGTCAACCGTTCTACCTGTCAACTAAGAATTGTAACCACAAAGCTTTATTTCTCACCAGTGATCTATCCGTTTCATTCAGGCCCCCGGTCCCCCTTCCCCGTTGGACCCTAACATATATCGCAACGTTTGAACTACTAATACAAAAGCTCACAAAGAAGGAAAACATATACCAGACGACAATCTTAATAATACATTAAATTATTAGTTTGTCACAAAATTTAACCAACTTACGATTAGTTCACCAAATCCTCTAAATACTTGTAAAAATGAACTATTTAAAAGTAAAAGAAATACATGTATTCACTTAACAAGATATTATTGAGTTCATGTAATTTATGCCATTTTTTTAAGGCAACATTTCACTTAACAAGACAAACTTGTGTATATATCCGGGGTCATCCAATATGTGTACATTGCTGAAACAACATGCAATCTATTAGTTCCATTAGTTAGAAAATTACTTGTGAAAAATGTCAAAACTATTGATATTCTTGAAGTAAAATGGGGGTCATTGCTTGCATCCTATTCGTTTCTGTCCAAGATGGAAATTAGCCAACGCAAATTAACATCATAATAGAGCCCCTTTGGGACACTTAAATCTTTCAGTGTTGGTTTGTGTGACCCAATATCATATAGCATCAAAAACATATTTTTCTCCACTTAGTCTTCCCCTCGCTCTCTTCATGTCCTATAAATAATATATATTCCCACAAGCATACACTAGATATCACCATTATTTAAAGCCATTTCTTTATATTCTTACTCCAGCTCTTCTCTTTACTTGACCTAAAATTTCTCTTTATCAAAATAGAGAGAATATACAGGTTGAAGAATGGTGGGAAGGGCTCCAATATTATTGTCCATGATTATATGGCTGCTGAATTATGTCACAGTTATTCATGCATACCGTGATATTCCATCGCCAGCACATCATTTTTCGGCCAAGCACTACCGCGAAAACACACGAAAAATGCAATTAGACAAGGTCACATTTGCTCAACTTGATACAACATTTCGGCCACCTAGTCCCATTCTCCCTCCATCACCAAATATTTTTACACCAGCGCTAACTGAAAGTACTCCATCAAATCCATCACCCTCAGTAAGTACTAAGTATACATTGCACACATGCGTGCTGGTGCGCGCGCACACATGCATAAGTAGCTAGTAACATTTGTTAATTGTGATGATATAAATATAGGCTGACAAAGCAAGGCCGCGAGAGTATCACGTCACAACATATGGGGCAGATCCAACAGGGGAAAAAGATAGCACAGATGCAATTCTCGGAGCAATAGCAGATGCAGTGCAAGGACCAGGCAATGGAGAACTGATGAAAGGAATTGTAAATTTGGGAGGTGTTAGGATAAATCTTGATGGTGGAATTTACCAGATTAGTCACCCCTTGCGCCTACCAATCGCAGGCCGAGGTAACCTAATGGTAAATTCACTTGCTCCCAGTTAATACTTTTTCAACTTTCTACATTTTTCCAAGTGTCAACATTTGCGTGCATGATCAAATTTCTGGTCCTTGATTCTCTTTGCCTATATTTTTTCCTATTCTTCTTCCTACTTTGTTTGGTAAGCTACTATGAACCATAACATGTGAATTGTCTATATTCAAAATATCATTTAACGTTAACTGGCAACACACACTGACACACACAAGGCATAAATAGTAGGTTGCTATGGATTTGGTAGAATTTGGTTTAAAGATGACACATGGCATACCACAATCATACCTACTTGCTATTTGCTAACACGGATTTCATTTTTTTTTCCTGAAGAATTTACTTATGTTTACAAATATAATAATTGCATCATATAAACACGGGTGTGACTTGTATGTTTGACAACATACATATAATAAACACCATATTGCCATTGGACGCCGAGAGATCTTGGCACTCCTTTACAAAGGCCGTGGTGCCATGGCATCGTAACAACAACGGTTGCACGTTAGCTAGAGTGGACGATGGAGAAATACGACAAGGATTGCAAACAGAGTAATAGACCCCAATACACAGACATTGACAAACGTTATTCTCATTTAGACAATGTTTTTACATTTTTTAAGTATATGATTTCAACATGTATCCGAGACTTTAGTCATGTGGGGGGATAAATTGAGGGGAAAATATCCCAACCTCGCGGTTGTTTACTTGAATGTTGAATATGACTAAATGCTATATTATAATTCTCCAATTTTACTCCCTAGAAACTTCTGTTTTTCTATTCCTGCTGCTTGTTTTTCTCCCTACCGTGCTTGATATATATGGACTACAAATATTCAAAGTTAACTAAAGTCAAGAAACATCATGATTTTTTTATTGATATTCCTAGGCTAAGATTTTCGCTTGAGCTAATAGAGATAGTAGTGCTTCTACGCCCCGTAAATATAATATATGCTCTGTTTGGACGGAGAAACAGAATGAAACAGTTATATACAAATTTGGAAGCGAAAGAGTTAAAAAAAAATGAAAGATCGTAAATTTTGTATGATGAGAATTGTAAAGAGGATAAGTAGAAAAAAGGATGGAACATTCACACACAAATATGTATATATTTTACATTCATATCGTCCAATTTTATTCTCTCTAAACAAGTAAGTCGGTTTTGGAAAAGTATAAATAAAACTGTCTCAAGTACTAGACAGCAAGAAGAAAATTTTGAGGGTAAACAACAAAATGCGGGGTACATCTACCAAATATATACAACAAAATAAAAAAAGCAATCATAACATTAAAATGTTATATATTCTATCCATGTTTTTGTTACTCTTCGCTAGTCCCATTTTGTAATGAGTGTTAGAAGAAAGTTGGCATCATGTGGTACTTTTAGCTGATCGTGATTTTTAATGGAAATTAATAGATACACGGAGGAACCTTAAAAGCGTCAGATGACTTTCCAAAAGACGGCTATTTGATTGATCTATCAGCTTCATCGGAGCTTGAGTACATTTATGAATTTGTAACCCTTAGAGACCTACTGCTAGACTCCAGTTACAGGGGGGGAGCAATTCAAGTTGTGGACTCACTTAGAACCAGCATTGACAATTGTTACATCACACATTTTACTACCATTGGTATAAATGTACAAGGTGGGCATGAGACATACATTCGTAATTGTTATCTAGGACAACACATAACTGCTGGTGCCGATCCTGGAGAGAGGGATTTCTCAGGAACAGCAATAACCTTGGGTGGCAATGATAACGCAGTCACAGATGTCGTAATTTTCTCAGCTGCCACTGGCATTGTTATCGAAGGTCAAGCTAATACACTTTCTGGGGTACATTGTTACAATAAGGCTACAAGTTTTGGAGGGGTGGGGGTTTATTTAAAAGTGCCTGGTTTAACACAAACACGGATTGTGAATTGTTATTTGGATTACACTGGTATTGTTGCAGAAGATCCTGTACAACTTCACATTTCCAGCAGTTTTTTTCTCGGAGATGCATTTATATTACTCAGGTCCATAAATGGAATTGCAAATGGAATCAATATTGTTGATAATATGTTCTCGGGATCGGATAAGGGAATTGATATCGTGCAATTGGATGAAAAAAGTTGCAAGTTTAAGAATGTGAAACAAGTAATAGTTGATAGGAATAATGCGAAGGGGATGAATATTAAGTCGACAATTGCTCGTGGGACTGTGGAAGGAAATAATAGCTCCTGGATGGTTGATCTTAGTCGAGACTTGCTATTTCCTAACCTCATAAAATCTGTACAATATTCGNCGAGATTTGCTATTTCCTAACCTTATAAAATCTGTACAATATTCGTTACAGGCCACCGGCAATCAATTTCCGAATCATGCATTACGTAGCGTGACAGATAATCGAGTTGTGATAACGACCGACATGGTGGTTCCGGCCAGCGTTACTGTCACAGTGGATCAGTGAATTTCTGGTTTGTGCCAACTATTCACTAGTCATGTTTGCATAATACAATTTCAAGATATCTAATCAAGTTTTCGATTGAGCGTACATTATGGATTCATCTGCAAAAGTTGTGTAGCATTTTTCGACAATGAAAGAATATATTTTCATTGACAATTGTTAAGAGGAAATATTATTTAGATACGTAACCTTAATTATATAAACCATAATTTCACATAGATACTTGTATTTTTCTAGTCTCTGGAAAAACCAAAGGATGGAAGTTATGTACTTGATCACGTAATTGTGGAACTTTCACAAAATATATTCCTGCTTTGACTGTATTAGGAAGAAAATAACTTATGATTTAGCAATAATTATAAAGAATTACTCAGACAACTCACACAAACACCGAATATACATATATTTATTGTTTATTGTGAATCAACTGCCAGTGAAAAATGTGTTGAACCATTAGAATGATTAAGTAACCAAAACAGATAGATTAGTGGCTAATCTTGAACTAATCTTGTGTTTATGCATTTTAGTTACTATTCATGCTAACGCATGTGGTGGTTTAGTGGTTGGAATTGTTTGTTTGGAGTTGGTAAACCAATACAGTAAACGATGATGGCTCGTATAATTTTTATATAGCACCTCAAAGTGATTTCAGAAAACAGTGACAGTCCAAAAAAAAAGAAAGAAAAAGAAAACCGTGACAGCATCTTCTAGTTTTTTTTAACTAAAAACCAACCAATTTGTTAGTTTTTTGTAATTTAATCTATAATCTTATTTTTTTAAAATAAGTCTAACTAACTTTACCAAATTGTGAAAAATATTACAAAATTAACCATAATTAGATTAAAATTTTTTTAATACAATTTATATGCTAAACTTTTAGGCTACTCACACATTTAGGTATGCGATGAGAAACTTTTTGGGTTGGGTAATGTAATTAAATATGTAAATCTTTTTAATTTTAATACAATATATTGTAATCTAAGATTATATACATCTGTGTAAACATGAGTAACACATTAAAATGGTGCCATGTTGGGCTTTTTGGAATGCTGAATGCAGGCCTTTTATGTTGTGCTTTGGGTTAAGGGTCTGAATGTAATGTTGTATTAGAACACATTGGGTGCTTAAGCTGGTCAAGTCAAGTGACTCCCTTTACAACACTACAACTTTTGCCAAAGTTGAAATTGTGAAAATAAAATAATCAAAGAACAATGGGTTTTGGGTTAAGAAAATATATAATCATTTTCCAAATTTCCTTACTAAATATAATAATTTCCATATAGTTACTTCATTAATTCTAAATATGTTTTCTTCACTAATTTGTTAAATGCAGGGGTAACTTTTATGGTTACAAATCTTGTTCATATAAATTAAAAATAATTGTTACATGGTTCGATCTATTTAGTTACCAGAAAAAATTACTAATTTTTATGTTCGAGCAAAAACACAAATTGAATTCTTGTATCAATGTAATTATTAAATAAAAAGAATATCTTTTCTCATCTTAAAAATAATTAAATAATTAAAATCTGTAGTGCACGAGTTAAAGGCTTAAAACAGGAGTTAGACTAGCCAGGCGAATCAAAAAGTTACCGCAAACGGTCAGCAATTCAGCATCACATAACCGCAATGTTTGACAAGCTGGAGAATATAAATTTCTTCATTATTTAAATTTTAAAAGTTATAATCTCAGATTAAGTGCACCAGCGTCTATTATCATCTATAAATATGCACCCAAACTTTCATGCATTTAACTACCAAACATATACTGATTAACATACACACACTCAGCTCCCATTGAATATATAAAAGCTACAAAACAATGAGAATGCAGCCGTTTCCATTTAGATCAGCAGCGCTTTTGTTGGTAGTTATGTTTCTGTTGGTAAACGAAATATCATGTAATTTTCTTAAACAGAAGAAACTATATGAATTCGAAACTAAGCTTGTTCGCAAAACCTCAGAAGCAGCAGCAGCTCCAATGCCTTCAAACAACCCTAAGGTAAACTACTTAGTGTCTTACACTTACACAACANCTAAATATAATAATTTCCATATAGTTACTTCATTAATTCTAAATATGTTTTCTTCACTAATTTGCTAAATGCAGGGGTAACTTTTATGGTTACAAATCTTGTTCATATAAATTAAAAATAATTGTTACATGGTTCGATCTATTTAGTTACCAGAAAAAATTACTAATTTTTATGTTCGAGCAAAAACACAAATTGAATTCTTGTATCAATGTAATTATTAAATAAAAAGAATATCTTTTCTCATCTTAAAAATAATTAAATAATTAAAATCTGTAGTGCACGAGTTAAAGGCTTAAAACAGGAGTTAGACTAGCCAGGCGAATCAAAAAGTTACCGCAAACGGTCAGCAATTCAGCATCACATAACCGCAATGTTTGACAAGCTGGAGAATATAAATTTCTTCATTATTTAAATTTTAAAAGTTATAATCTCAGATTAAGTGCACCAGCGTCTATTATCATCTATAAATATGCACCCAAACTTTCATGCATTTAACTACCAAACATATACTGATTAACATACACACACTCAGCTCCCATTGAATATATAAAAGCTACAAAACAATGAGAATGCAGCCGTTTCCATTTAGATCAGCAGCGCTTTTGTTGGTAGTTATGTTTCTGTTGGTAAACGAAATATCATGTAATTTTCTTAAACAGAAGAAACTATATGAATTCGAAACTAAGCTTGTTCGCAAAACCTCAGAAGCAGCAGCAGCTCCAATGCCTTCAAACAACCCTAAGGTAAACTACTTAGTGTCTTACACTTACACAACACATTGGACAAAACAATTTGTTTACATATATCCTGTCCATGTTCAACATGCATGCATTTTTTTTTATCATGATTTAAGTTTTGATAATTTTGTTGTACAATTGCGTAAATGATAAATTAACAGTGTGTTGGAAGAGTGTTTTATCCGATTGGATATGGAGCTGACCCAACTGGGGCGCATGATAGCAGTGATGCAATACTCAAAACAATGGAAGCTGCAATAGTGAGTGAAAAACAAGGGCTGCAACTAATGCCGGGGATTACAGACATGGGGGGTGTTATTATTGATTTACAAGGTGGTAGTTTCACCATCAGCAAGCCCATTAGGCTCCCTGCTTATACTGGCAATCTCGTGGTAATTCTATTTACATATATTAATTATTATGCACATTTCTTCATGAACCGCACGTTGATACAATGTTATGCATGAAAAAACAACACATTATAACAACCTTCACATATATATGTCAAAACTAATGGATGATATTTGGAATTATCAGATACAAGGAGGAACGTTTCGCGCATCAGAAACATTTCCAACCGATCGCCATCTAGTTGAACTATGGTCACCACACTCTGTAAAACTTGACGATACAGAAATTGCTCAACTAGACGGATTCTCCGACCAAAAACTCCAAACTAATGGGATCTACTACGAGGCCATCACTTTCAGAGACATTCTCTTCGATTCAGGTTTCCGAGGAGGGGGCATTTTTGTTGTTGATTCAGCTAGAATCCGAATAGTAGATTGCTTCTTTCTTCACTTCAAGACACAAGGCATTCGAGTACAAAAAGGTCATGAAACTTTCATTTCAACTTGTTTTCTTGGCGAACATCCAACTGTAGGGGGCGATAAAGGTGAAAGAAATTTCGAAGGCACGGCCATTGATCTTGCTAGCAATGATAACGCAGTCACTGACGTTGCCATTTTCTCAGCAGCCATTGGAATTACATTGAGAGGTCCAGCTAATATGATTACAGGTGTACATTGTTATAACAAAGCTACATATTTTGGCGGTGTTGGAATTTTGGTCAAGGCAGGACAGACTAGAATCGATAACTCTTACCTGGATTACAATTCTATAATAATTGAAGATCCTTCTCAAGTTCATGTTACCAATGGATTTTTCCTCGGAGAAGGAAATATTGTGCTGAAGGCGGTTAAAGGGCAGATATCTGGACTAACTATTGTCGATAACATGTTTACAGGAAATGCTAAAAGTTCAAAACCAACTATAAGTTTAGATGGAAAATTTACAAAGATCGATCAAGTTTTGATTGATCAGAACACTGTTAATGGAATGAGCTTGAAATCTACAGTTGGGAAGATGGTTGTGGCTGCTAAAGGTAACAAATGGACTGCGGATTTTTCGTCAATTTTGGTGTTTCCTGATCAAATAAATCATGTTCAGTACTCAGTTTATCTTCCGGGATCTGCGGGAGTGTTTGCAGGGCATGCTTTGACAAAGATTTCAGATAATATTGTGGTTGTTGAAAGTGAAAAGGAGGTTAATGGGTTTATTTCTGTTGTAGTTGATCAGTATAATATGGCTGATGAACAGAATCTATTCATATAGGTTGCAGGATTGTATATTCTTGGTCTCCAAGCTCGAGCAGAGACTCGTAATGGGGTGGTACATTTTTGAAAGATGTTTATTATTGTTGTATGATTTAATTCTGATGATTAATAACAAAATAGCAATTTTCACTTTAGTCTCAATCTATTCGTCTACATATCTGTGTCATCATTCATCAACTTATCACTAGCCCTTGTACGTGTACTACTTTGTGTGATGCATAAACTCAAGGCTGTATTGAATTCAGATTCTGCATTATTTTTTTATATTTTAAAAATGTGGATATTTAATTAGGATTTTAAATAATATTTTAAAATTTGAGAGTATTTAATCATGATTTTAAACTATATTTTAAAATTCGGGTTATTCAATCAGAATTTTAATCAATGATTTAAAATTCTGGGATATTCAACATGGATTATTATTAATCAATTAAAATCTACGGGTATTCAAAAACTTATTAACACGGATGAATTTTAAATATCCATGGATTATATTGAATTTTCCTATATATTTTTTATGTTTCAGTTTTTTTCCCAATACGAGATATTGTACTGGATTTAATGCGAACCCTATGAATTATATATATAATCTATCAACCCTGTGTGGAATTTTGAATCAAATACAATCAATCAAAATCAATCTATTATAAATAATACTTTAAAATTTGGATTGAATACCATTAAACGAAATAATTTTCATTTATTTTAATAATTGTTTTTAAAAAAATAATCATAATTTATAAATATTTGTAGAGATAACTGATACTCCTTTAAGTTAAAACTTGGAAAACAATAACAACAGTAATATTTTGGTATTCTTGTCTTACAATTGATCCGAGATTGTACAGAGAGAGAGAGAGAGATGAGAGGAATATCAGTAGTTGGTGGTCTGGTTAAGAGTAGAAAAATAACAAGATCATTATCATCTTCAATCTACACTCAAACCCTAGCTTCTTCTTCATGACCTCCACCGCTGTCTGTCATCGTTCACGCATCCCGATGCCTCGTTTGAGTTTCCCACCGATTTTACTGCTCCTCCTCTTCCTCAGGTCTTATTTGTTAAGTATATTTTTCTTGTGTTAGTTAATTACATGATTCATTGACAGTAATCAATCCAATTAATCATATGATTTAGGGGTTTTCATATATTGTTCCTATTAAATAATATCTGGTTGTTACACTTCTGCCAAACTATCTTGTTTAATTGTCATCTTATTATTTAGGTTGTATTCAGTAATTTGAAATTATAGTAATTTTATTTTGTATATAATCGCTTCTCTCTTTTTCCCCTGTTGGCATTTTCGTCAAAATTTTCAATAATCGACATGAGTTGCAAAAACACGTAACTCTAAGCATGATTCCATGATATCAACACTCTGCCTTTTATCATTATTATTTTTCCTCAAGGCAGTGTATTATTTCAGGTCCGTCAAATATTGTGTTGGTTGAATCTGAAGAGCAGTTTATTAGTTCAGTTCTCAAGGTGAAAGGTGTGCCCACTTCTGTGGTGGTGAATATATATCTTTTTTATCTGTTTTAGTAGCTGAGATATTAGTTAATTCTGTTTCCAGATGACTCACAGCCAGCAATATATTACCTCACTGCGGTCTGGTGTCCACCCTGTAAGACTTCTAGTTACATTCAGTATATGTTGGAGCTGGATTGGTCATACATTTTACTCCTGGTGGTCTTTTCATGTTTTTTCCATTACGTTTATTTGTTGTCCATTGTATGTTCCATTTACTGCAGGTAAGTTGTTATCTCCTATTATCGGTCAATTGAGTGACAAGTACCCTCATGTCACCACATATAAGATTGACATTGATCACGTATGAGCTATTTCTGACCTTCTGTCTCTGGCATTACTCATACTTTATCCCTTATGTAACTACACTTGATACTTCTGTTGGTGCATTTTGCAGAAGGAACTGGGGAATGTGTTAAGCCAGCTAGATATTAACTCCGTGGTAATCTTATATATCTGTGACTGTTAGTTATTGATGAATTTTATTCTTAATGTGTTAAATATTCAAGTCCAACTCCAACCAGTCACCAACTATTTTTTATTGATGTAATGTCTTGCATGTATGATTATATATGTGTGTCTGATTGATTGAATCTACAAGCACCAAATCTTTGAATTATCTGCCTGCTGCAATAAGTTGTCTCGTTAGATGTAGTAATAATAGATCAAGCAACAGTGTATATTATTAACAAAAAACACTGACAACTTGGTGGATTGTTCAATAATGAATATTAGTGTTTAAAAATAAAAATTAAATTTGAGCTGTTTTCTAAGAGTTGTAGTAGTCAAATAAGATGATGTTATAAGTCTTTTGATATTTGAATTAAGTCAAATAACTAATGTAGTTTATATGAACTAGTTCTTTAGCTGTTAGGTCTAGATAAGTCATTTTTAAATTTATTCCAGGATATCTTCCTGATTCTGCTCTAGTCAGTTCACTAACTGCTGTATAAATTGACGCGAGGTAAAATAATAAAACTATTCCAGTTGTCTCAGTTCAACAGCTTATACGGCCCGGTTAATATGTGATAAAACTGACAGTCAAATTATCAACTTGGTGTTTAGCTTTTTTCTTTGGATATTGGCTCATTGCAAGCTGGAATCATCTTTTTTATGGATTATCATCGTGGATATTTGGGTTAGATAAGATAAAGTTACTTGCAAATTTCTTAATTAAATACCCAAAATTGTTTAATTACAAGCCCAATATATTGAAATCCAAAGGTGCAATCCCTTAAAACATTTGAAATTATCTCAGACTACTCTTATTGTATTTGTTATTAAACACACCATAACTAATAAAGAACCGCAATTAGTCTTTTATGTATATTCCTTAGATCTTTACCTGCATTGATGATTAGTGCAAATAGAATTGTAAATTCTTCAGGCTTTGGAAAAAGCAAGAAAATAAGCTCCTCTTCCTGTGTAATTGTCAAAGATTAGTAAAGATAAGAGATTCAAATATACCATTTCGTTACGCTAGCTTATTGTAATTCTTACAAGAGAGGGTCTTTTTTTCCTGTCCTTTTTCTGTATGGATGAAGGAGGGGAGAACTTTGTTGGATAAGGTCATTAGTGGAATTCAATTTACAATCCAAAAACGAGGAGATTGAACCAATGTTAGATGCTGAATGAGAGAACACCTTGGTGCTATCTGCAACCTATAAACTGCCGAGAGTGTGATCTGGGTTAGTCCTATTATTTTCTCTTCGATGGCATCCATCTCTCTATGACGATTGTGGCAAATGCCTTGTAGCATGAATCTGAGGGCTATAGCCTTGTTGCATGATTCTGAGGCAATCTGGCTGTTTTATGGTTTTTTTAAGCCCCATCCATATGAAAGATTTACAATTTTGTGAAATTTTTGCGTTGAGACTATTTGTATGCATGTGATTTGTGTATTATCTTATATAAACATGATCATGCGGTGCTGTCTTTTACATATAGACTTTACATAACAATTTTCATAATGCTTATCAGCTTATGTGAGTTATTTTGAGACGATACTTATAAATGGATTTGGCTGCAGCCGACACTACACTTCTTCCAGAATGGGGAAAAGGCCTCCGAAGTAGCAAGTAGTAGGTGCTGATGTTGAGCGGATAAGGGATACGATGGAAAAGCTCTACAAGTGAAAATGCCTGAAGTAGCTGTGTCTCTTTATAAACTATAAGTTGTGTATATCAAGAGAATATTATGTTTAATCTTTGATTCGAGTCTAGTCTATATATTAATATATAGAATATGTCTCTCTGAGTAACCCAACTATACTTTATGTACTTGTGGACCCTATTAAGTGTTTATTTTTTTAAAAGATTTTTGGCAACTATTGTGATTACATGTAATTACATTATCAATTATTTTTGAATTTGTTGACGACTTGAGCATAATTTGCAATTTTGGGCTATTCCTAATATGAAACTGGCACCGATCTCTGTCAACAACTTATAATGCATATGGCATTGTGTAAATTTTAGTTATATCTTTTAAATATTTTGATAATATCAGTAACCTTGTGATATGGTTACTAATTCTTTTTTTTGTCAGAGTAATAACAATCTTTTATCTTTTTAAAAGAAAGATCATTGATTTTTATTATAGACTAGAAAATTGTTACACCGAAGCCTGCCACTTTCATTAATCAAGAACATTAATGGAGAAAGAAATTAATTCATAACTTATCCCATAGGATGTAATTTTCTATATGATGTTTTCACATTTTTCTCAATTTAATTATTATTTTATTGAAAAGAACATATATGACATTTATCCCAATTATGTGAATTGATGAAAATAATTAGTGACCAAATTAAAAATATTTGATTCTATATTCAAGAAAATATATAGGATGGGAAGACAATTACCATAAAGGTTTATCAAAAACTTTTTAGCTCTCACCAAAATTCTATTTAATTCCCATGATCTAATAATTTTTATATTAGATACAGGAAATAATAATATCTCTTTAGCTAAGATAGTTATAATAATAATAAATTATATGATATATATATATAATGAGTTCTGTGGTGCAATCAAAGAATATTTGAAAGTTCACTGTAAAACGTCCAAGACCAGGCACAATTTGAATTGAATCTCTGGAGACTCGTATTTTTGGGCCGGAAAACTGAATATTTTCAAGACAAAGGTTTTAGGGGATGGCGTTACACTCAACCTAATGGCAGTAAGAAATAATTCAATTCACTTGCAAGCATTTAAGAAAAATCTGATTCTGCAAAAGTCTATGTCCTCAAGATGAACAAAATAGGTTGTCTGATGTAGCTGATCTCATAGTTTTAAGTCCATTATATGAGCAGTCTCAAGGATACAATAATGAAAAAAATAAAAAGTTCCCATGATTATGATAGTGGTATGATTGAACCTAAGTATTGTCCTCAACCTGTAATCGATTATTATTCACGTGACTATCAAGGAAAATGTGCAGCTGAAAGCAAAGAAACACCTTAAGGTTAACATAAAATAGGAGGTAAAACATTTTCCAAATAGTCTGCATCTTTATATGTTCAATGTTTCCATTGAAACAACATACCAAAGTCAAACAATCAGAACCTCTAGACATTTACATTTTCTTAATGATAAGGTAATACTCCAACCAGTGGCTCCAAGCTAGCTAATTGATGTTGCAAGAACATGTAAACTGATTCCGTTGTCATGGCAGCTATTCTGATGACAACACCACTTCCCTGTGAAAAAAGTAAAACAGAAAAGAGAGTGTGACCCATGTATATGTAATATGATGACCAAAATGTAAAGTATATATAACCATAAAAATCATTTGAATGTAAGAGTCAGTCAACTATGTATCAAGCAATAGAAGTTACTTGACGATTCAATGATCTCTCATTAATTGTCTTATCAACTTCTCAAACTTAATTTATTAAGTATTCACCGATAGAAATAAATAAACTTAGTAAAATATTCCAAAGAGACGAGCTGAAAGAAATGTGTTTCACAACAATTTATGTGATGGGCCTGTGATTGACTTTAAAATAGGCCATATTGGAGATTTTACAACTGTGCAACAACCAAAATAGATATCAAATGGAGTTACCTGAGGACCAAAGGGACTGCAAGAAGCTAAGAAGTTTGGTTTGTTCAAATAATGGCCTGTACTTGGAGCTGAGTAACTTCGTAAGCTAGTAGCAGGTAATTGAAGTTGCTCGGACATCATTTTCTTGACATCTTTTTGAACTTTGTCTTGGACATGCTTCAATTTAGGCCTACAATAATCATGCAGCAACAAGTGATATGATAATCCAAAATCAACCATCCGTATTTATTAACATGCATAAAAGATAAATCAAACAAATAACCATAAAGGAAGGAGAAAATATACCAACGGCCTACCCCAGGATTATGACCATTGCGAGTACTTGGTAGTCTTGTACGTGCTCAGCAATAGTACCAGTGCTTCCTTGCTCTAGAAGAACCTATAATTATTGGATATACGGATAGCAAGCAGAGACAAAAAATTCAATAGCCCTGAGGCCAGGCGACTGATTCTAACTTCTAAATGTGTCATCAGCCAATACTAAGAGAAAATGTGCACATCTTTATAGCTATCTCTGATCACTCCTGAAGTAAGTAACCAGTGTGACTTCACTGCATAGATACTTAAAAAAACAAAGTATTTCAAAGTAATAAAATATAAAAAGGAGACACCACCGGGATAAATAATTAGTGAAAATGAAAGGAAATGAGGAAAGAAAAGATGAATTACAAAATCGGAACTAAAACAAGGAAAGTAAAACAGAAACAGAATGACATGACGATGGAGAACCAAGGACGTAGGACACTAATTATGGCAAAATATTTGAGAGGCTTCTATAGTCTATACTGACTAATAAATGCTTACTATATTGTATTACTACATTGGAAAATAAAAAAAAAATCAAAAGAACAGCCCAGATAAAACATCTTTCTTGTAATTACCGTGTCAAGAAACAAAGGCTCATCTCCTTCCAAATATATGCGGTTAGTGCTTTTGTACTGTGTGAAATCCCATTTCTCTCCACTTTCATGACGCCCACTAGTAATCCAGTCAACAATAAGCAAGCTTGAGTTGGACATAATTCTGAAGACTTGTTTCTGGGAGTATTTTGCAGTGGAAAAACAAGTCACTGGATCTGGAATGACAACCAAAAGGGCATCAATCCCGATTGTTGCCTACTGCATGGAATAAATTAGCCCCCATTATTTAAAACTCATAACAAGCAGAAAACGATTAAACCGACACAAAGTTCCAGTACACACTTATTCTTGAACAACATTATTTTATCTAAATTGTGTCTTCCATTAAAACTATATTGTCCCCTTGCACGTGTGTAAAAACATGTTTTCATTATATTTTTTGAACAAGAGTATAAATACATCTGAATACAATAAAGGAATATGCAAGATTGTGCAAAAAGCTCAAATATATCAGAACACTGCGCTATTGCCGATTTACAATTTAGAAAGCCACAATTACCGATTTACCATGTCGTGTACATTTACAATGTGCCATTACCTCATATATCTGTACAGAGCACTTTGACCCCACACATTTGTATACCTACATTTCAAGAATTGACAAACAAATCAAACCATTCACACTTTCATTTTTTTAAAACAAATAGTTACAACAACATCAGTTAGTAAAGAATAGTGAAAAAGTCAAACTTTAGTAGAAGCTTGGGTGGTCAAAACTGATGTACAGCCATCTCCAATAGTGAATTCACATGATATAGAGTCTCCCTAGAAAAGACCAGTACATAATTATACAAATACTTTCAAAATCAAAACTTTAAAAAAATAAAAAAAATGAGAGATCAAAAGATGTGCATACAGAGACGATCCCTCCACCATAAGTGAGGGTATAAATCCATACAGCATCAATTTGAGAGGAACCCACCTGGAATATAAACCAATCTCAGTTGGGTATAATATAACATAAATGATAAATGTATGTATATGTAAATGCTTACACACACCTTTCTGGGGATGATGAACTTGAGAGGATACTTAGAGAAGCATGTTGTTGCCGTTGACTTTCCCATTACTTTCTCCACTACCACCTTTCCGGTTTTCAATTCTTCTTCTTCTTCCATTTTAACATCCATTGCTTTCTTGATTCAATTTAATCAAAAAAATGGCTGCAAACTCAACACAACAAACAAGACCAACACTATTAAATAGTACTAATAGTCTAATACTAATAGTAGCATACGAGAAGTTTTTTTTTCCAATTTGTTAGCCTCAAAAATAAAATTTTAATAATAAAGAGTCGAATTATTCCCACCCCGGAACAAATTATTCTGAGTGGTGCATCTGAAAAAAATTTAATTTTGTTTTTTGATCGGTTGAGTTATGGGGGGGGGGGGGGGGAAT
>QRFB01001555.1:0-39639 GCA_008931105.1 Oenanthe javanica | reverse complement strand
GGGGGGGGGGGGGGGGGGGGGGGGGGGGGGGAATCATCCTTTTATTTAATTTAATATATCCACACGTGTTCACATTTTCTTTTAAACTTAAGAAATGAGGTGTTATAAATTACATTATAATATTAGGAATAATATCTAGTAGAGTTTTTGAACAATTTAATTAAATTGAATTCGAATCAAAATCAACAAGTTCATAGGTTAGTAGAGTTTTTGAACCGACAAATTTAATGACGATTATGTTTGATTTCAAATATTGAATTTTTAGATTAAGCCAAAATGATCTCATTTCTACTCAGACCTCCATAGGTTAGTAATAGTATCAGTGTTAATGTAAAATAAAGGCAAATTTATAAATCTCTAAGATGCATTTCGGGGTGGGGGGCACAAAACACATATATGCATAGCAGAAAGCCCCATAAAAATTGTGGTCTGATCTCTGAAGAACTCTATTATATAAAGTCCATCTCCAACCAAGAACACAAGTACCAAACTAAAAATTGGTATATTTCCTTTTGCAATTACAGAAACTTTACACAAATTATCCTAATGACCCCATATTTGCTAGGTAAACTAGATTATTTCTACAAAACTCTAGCACAGATTGATCAGGGGGTCTATAAATAAGTAGAATGGACAAAGCCAATGTGTAGCTTCACCCATGCAAATATATGAATCTTGCCGACTCCCACGAGTAGACTAATACAAAGCAAATGTGGTCTATCATTCTTGCTCACTGTCTCGATGATCTGAGACCGTACCTTCTGATGATGTTTCCTCTGCTTTGGGCCGAACAGGATCTGAGTGAGCCTCGTTGGGATCACTGCTTTCAGTCTGCTCTCCTTTGGCCTCCATGTGTGGACTTGACATTCCTGTAGAAATATCCTTGCCTTCCTTTTCCTTTTCCTCACAAATATCCTCACGTAACGGTATCACTACTTGTTCAACAGAATCCAGAAGTGGAACATTGCTTTCAGGGGATTTTTTGTTTGTTTCTTGTAAACCTGGAGCTACACATGACACTACCAATTGAAGCACTTCAGGAGAGGGGGTCATTTCAATTTTCTTTTGGGTACCTGAATATACTGACACAGATGAAGGATTCGGCACATTTACACTGATAGGAGGCATATTGAGGTTAGGCTCCGCACAAAGGAGTCCTGAAGTTGCAGCAGATAACTGCGGGATAAGAGGAACAGGTGATTTCTCTGGTAGAAGTGTTGCTCCAACAGTCTCAGAAGGGATGTTGCTTTGGAAGCTGTGACTGGTTCCAGCAATATCCTCTGGGAACTGCTTGAACATTTGAGCCCTTTCCCTCTGTCTCTTCCTTTTTTTCAATCTCCTCCGTGGATCCTTTGGTTGGACAGGAGGCAAGCCCGGAGCCAAAAATGGAGGAATGATTGGGTCACTATCCCCGTACAATATACGAACTGATTGTGCAATCGCAGAGACACTTAGTGGTAGGACAGGTTCAGGTTTTGCGGGACCTCCTACAGCTTCCCGAAGCCAATGAGGCAGCTCCTTTTTTGAAGAGCTTCCAGCAACATCTTTCAGCTTCGAGTGGAACATATTCTGTCCTCTATGAGAATCGGCCAAAAATGATGAAATCTTTGATTTCCCACTTCCCATGTTATTATAGTCACGCAAAATGTTAAGAGACTTGTCAAGAAAACTTGGCAGTTTCCAATTCCTACTATCACGCAGTTCATTCCCCTGCTTCTGCAAATCGAAGTTGCTTGAACAGTTCATACCTACGGAAACCAAACTACTGGCTCCTAACATATCCAGAAGAAATGGCTGCTCATTGCGTACAGTAGATGTTCCTGGTCTATCACATGGGCTAACAGATGACACCTTGGAAAAAGTCCTCTGGAGGTTATCCGCATTCCAAGTCGGATGAGGTGCTAAATGGTCATCGGGCAAACCATGTTGTTCAGAAGGCTCAAATTGAGGTAAGTTTGATTGTTGATTGCTAAAACCTAACTTCATGTCTGTCAGGTGCGACTGAAATTTTGGTGGACCAGCAAACCTGCTTCCATGGAGTGCTCTTGACATCATTGCATCAGAAATTTCAGGAAATAACGGAGATTTTGCTGATTTTGAAGACTTGAATGATTTTTGCACAGGAAGAGCTGGCATGTCCAAGATCTTATGTTGTTCCTCTTCCCATCTACAAAACAAATCTTCTGCAGTTTTGAACTTAGAAAATTTTAACCTTGGGTCACGAAGCATAGCATCCCAATTGCCCCGTCCATGCCTGCGAACTCCAATCCACAGGAAATCAAGTTCATCTTCAGACCAGATATCTTTTATTGATTTACTTTTAAGAAAGTTGCTCGGTCCCATTCCAGTTCTCATCATTATGTTCTCGAGAACCTTCCTGTGGTTTTCAGGAAATGACGAATAGGTCTGTGGCATCTGACCTAATCCCAGCATCGGATTCACTTCAAGTCCTTGTTGCTCATATTTTGATGCATCTTCACGTGAAAGCTTCATATTCGGCAAGAAAGGCATTGCATGAAAGTCTTGAATAGAATCACTTATATTTCCAGCTCTGGAACCCAATGTTAAGTTGGGGAACAAGTCAGGATGTGGATGGCGTACATTTGCGGTTGGAAATGGGAATCTGGGAAGCAGTTTCTGATCAAATGGTAGTCTTGGCAATGCTAGCTTTTCTTGAAATTCAGAAATACTTGGTCCACGTGTTTCTCGATGATTAGGACCAATTCCTTGTGAAAAAGGAAGAGCATGCTGCAAAAAAAGTTTACATCAGGACACCAAATGTTCATATAGTTGCAACAGTAACATAATGGAGGGCGTGAATCTTTGTAAAGTAAGAAGCCAAACATCTGTTGCCAGATAAAAATTAATTTTGGTAAAGCAGTTTAGCAGGTCAGACACTGTTTCTCATAAGTTGCAGAATAAATTTATGTGCTTCAAGTATCTGTACCGAGTACTCTGATTTAGAATATCTAAACATGTAAATATAAATTAAAATGTACACATGTAAAACTACACCTGTTCCACAAAACAAGCTTAATTCAGATATAAGGAGCGCTTGAGTAATAATTTATAAACATAGTAAATATGCTCAAATGAGAATCTTTTTATGGAAGAGAAAAACCTAAAGTGGGTCCTCTCTTCTTTTTCTTTTTTTCCAATTTAAGTATAAAAAATAAATATGCCTACATTTGTTTTAATTAAATCTATGAATATTAGTCCATCCATTCCACCAAAAGAATTTTATAGCGTCTTTATCAAATATGTCAACTCCTAGGATTCACATTTCATTAGTATACTTATGAAAATATTCTCTAATAAAACTGAAATGTGACATGGAGTGGAGGGAGTATAACACTATACCTAAGAGCTACTCCACTAGGGGTGGCAAAAAGGATGCCAACTTTTTTACGTGACCATTCAAGCAAATTACTGAATACATTAACATATAAAAGGTAATGTGTGACACCATCACACCATGTGGCTAACTCATACAGTTGTCAACTATTGGAATATTTTACTGGTAAAAGTTGCCAAAAATGATATTGATGAGAAAATTAAAATTGTTTTTATGATGATTTGGAAAATTTGGACACCCTCGCAAAGTGCCTGTGCCATAACTGGAGATACTGTAATGACTTTTGGAAAAATAAAGGGGCTAATCTTCTGGAGAGGAAAATCAGGACAAACCTGCATATAAGTATCAGGTCTGCTCATTTTTGGACCACGTTGCACTGCTTCTAAAGATGTCGAGGGAAATTTACATCTTTCTGGGGCATGCTCATAAGATTTACTGTCTGTCTCATTCGGGGCTTCACGTGAAGAAGCTAAATCAAAAGGGATTCCTGTCTTGCTCCCTTGCCTGCTTTGCTTGCTGTGAGATTTGGAGATGTTCCTCTCTGACAACTCCATTTGATTAGCATTAGGAGCACAAAGTCCCAAAACAGGTAACAAAATGTTGTTTGACAATGAATTTGTATAGCTTGTTCCCTGTAAATGATGACCTGGGGGACCAGTATCAGGAGAATGTTCACCAGCTTTAACAGGAAAATCTACCTGACTTCTCATTTTATATTTTGATAACTTGCTCAGCCTCGGTTTTACGTCAGGCTTAGTCTTTAGAACCTCTAAATTTTGATGCGTGTTGCCTTCCAAATCAATTACTGAAATATTGTCACTCCTAAGCTGATCTGAGTTGGTCATTTGATCTCTTTCTGGAGCACTGGATGAAGGGACCAAGCAGGTTTCAAACCCAGCCGATACAATAACTAGATCAGATGCCTTAATAACATGTTTTTGAGCCAAACGTTCTTTTTGTCTTGCACGAAGCTTAGCACTGTCACAAGATGAGTTGGGTTATAATCTTTCTTGAGTGCATTTAATCTTTCCGATTATCACATAAGTTCATCAATTCCAAATGTCGGCAACAGAATAACGGAGCTTGATAACATTCAAATGACAACATCATAACAAAAAACAGAGTAAAAAAACTCCCACATGTTCCAAACTTACAACTTTGCTTTTAGGGCTCGACCAGCTGGAGTATATTCACGCTGTGGCTCCGCCTCTTCATCACCACCACCCTGAAGTACAATACAGAAAAAAAGGAAAATCACCATGCATATTGCAATCCGACAATCAGAAGCAAGAACAAGAAAGAAGTGAAATCCAAACTCTAAGAAAATGGTAAAGTAACTTCCAAAACTGCTATTGAATTAAACTCAAGTACTTAACTAATAACATAACAAAATTCCAAGGGACTGCCAAGTAATGAAACATTTATACCATGAATTCATCAGATAGGTTCAAAGGTAATATATTGGCATGGAAACATTTTACTGGACATGAGTATATGGCGACATCTTATCATATACCCCTTGTAATATATAAAAATTAACTTTAAAGTGATGTACAATAAGGGGTTGAGCTGCTGGAATAAATAGAGATACAGAGTTATTATTATCTGGACGCTCCCAAGACATACCAGGCTTGAAAACTTGTCAACACTACAGATACGTAGCTATTATAATCTGAAATATCAGACTGATGTTAAAAAACCTTGATAACCAACAGAGTATGCCTACCATCAGATCAAGTAGGAAAGACATAAATGCAGTAAGCCTGGGACTTTGACTTGAATAACTCCCAGAGGAGGTGAAGACTGCTCAAAGTTCATTTATGTTGGTTGACCATATTGACATACAAGTAAAATTAATATTCAGCAAAAAGTTAGCTTGACAAATCGGTGTGAATTAAGCCTAGGACTTTGACTTAGATAACTCCCAGAGGAGGTGCAGGCTGCTCACAGTTCATTTATGTTGGTTGACCATATTGACATACAAGTAAAATTAATATTCAGCAAAAAGTTAGCTTGACAAAGCAGTGTGAATATTTTTGCAGAGGGAAGATAGTACAACTCTGAAAGCATGAATATATAACATAGAAAAGCAAACAGATTAAGGGTGGGAGGATATTAACCATGCCCTGGTGATTACTTATTTATTACCTCATTCAGTGTCTCTGCTGGATGCGGAGCATATGCTTCTCTGTAAGAAACAGCTTTTCTTAAGCGTTTACCTCTACCAAGAGTTGCTTCCTCTTCGTTTTGATATTTCTCCCATCTACACCAACAAAACAGATTTATACAGTGTAATAAATATATTTCATTAATTACTATGAACATGAGTGATGACTACGTCATCTCCATGTAACACATAAACACGCACTAGCACATACGGTTAAAAAAAACTTTTTAGCTTGCCAAGTATGTATATGTATGTGCAATACAAACACTACATTGCTTCCTCATTCTCTGCCAGAGAAGACTCTTGCCTGATACCCTCAGCTTTGAAGTGCACTGATATAGTTCTAAAAAAATGTTAGAGTGTGAAACTTCATTTACTAACTTCTTACCTATCACGCAGCAACCTATCCCATTCATTCTCTTCAATAACAGCTACCGCAACATCTTCTTTCTTTTCAGAGTGTGTCGTACAACAATCATCATTCACCACTGGAAGTGATTCACTCATCTCTTGATCCTCTGCTGATTCATCATTCCATTCTAGTGACTGAAAAAACATTAGCGGACATTAAATAAATCGCAATATAAAAATACTATCACAATTGTAATGAATAAGTAATCCTTAGCCCTGCTGAGTATACTACTGTATTACATATACAGATGACTTGTCTAGACTAATGTCTAAGCAGATCTCTGCTGATTCATCATTCCATTCTAGTGACTGAAAAAACATTAGCAGACATCAAATAAATCGCAATATAAAAATACTATCACAATTGTAATGAATAAGTAATCCTTAGCCCTGCTGAGTAAACTACTGTACTACATATACAGATGACTTGTCTAGACTAATGTCTAAGCAGATCTTATGTGTCAATTGTTGTTTAACCAAATTCAATAACCAGATTAATGCATCTACAGCAATCTTAAGAGTGTATGTTCATCAACAATGTATGGTGTTATGCATCACCAAACCCTTTTTCAATGAAATATTGATTAATTGAGAATCTAGGAAGAATGCCTACCATGTCCTAGTATAATAGTACAAATGACAATATCATATTTCATACGTAATATATAACATACTTCTTAGAAAAGTAAAATGGAAGTAATAAGAACAATCCTATTAAAGTTATTGTTTTTGGTAATCAAATCAAAAGATAAAAATATAATAAAGAAGTCAAAGTCTCACTCATGTTAAAGTTTACATGATATATATGTATATAGGCAAGAGCGTAGCTTGATGTCACGAGAGGGGCTGACAGCGTGTCCTCAATTTTGTAAACACTCACGCACACATGTCAACAGTCACAAACAATGGTGCAGTCTTTAAATTGTTTGAAGGGAAGGGAAGATATTTTTGCTGCAATAAATGCATGAAAAACACATAGTTTGAGCGAATGCATGAATTAGGATATACCTTCACAGAGCCAAGCATGTCGTTCTCTGCATCCCCTTCAGCAACATCAAGAGAACTTTCTTGAATGTTTGTACGGTCAAGCAATTTCAGAATAGCATTTTCATCCCAGACAATCTTACTACTGCTCTCTGTACATTTATCTTTGTATACGTCCCCAAGGCCACCAGTTCTCCTCCTACGGATAGGCTCGATGTCTAAACCTGCTTCATCTTTATTGCCATTGTTTTCACCTGCATCTTTACTGGACAAGTTCGAAGAATCATTAAAAAGTTCTTCAGTCCCCCAGCGTAAAATATCTTCCACTTCCTTCTGAGACCCGGATTTATTCACAAATAGCTGATCGAGCATCAATTTCCTCTTTGCAAGCTGCAAGATGCGTTCCTCAACACTAGCACGAACAACAAGTCTATACACCAACAGCCTATTTGATTGTCCAATACGATGTGCTCGATTCATTGCTTGGATATCTGCATGTGGATTGAAGTCTGAATCATAAATGATGACAGTGTCAGCAGTTGCCAAATTAATTCCAAGGCCACAAGAGCGTGTTGACAATAGAAAGACAAAACGACTTTTATCCTGGTTAAATCGAGTAATTGCTGTTTGACGATCAGATACAGAAACGGAGCCATCTACTCTCTCAAATGTTCCTGGACCAAATTCAATGTTTAAATAATCCTCAAGGATATCGAGAAGCTTAGTCATTTGAGAAAATATAAGGACTCTATGGCCTTCTTTGTGCAACACTTTAAGCATAGAATGCAACAAAGTCAACTTTGCTGAAGCTTTTATCCTCATTTCATGAAGAAATTCTACTGATCCAGATTCAGGCTCAGTGCCTTGAATGAGATATGGATGGTTGCACACCTTTCTCAACTGCATCACAATATTCAACATTGACTGCTGTGCAACCCCTTTTCCTATGTTGCGCAATAGCTGATAGTTCTTGGTTAACATAGCTCGGTAATATTCTGCTTGAATGGATGATAATTCAACTGGAACCATTCGCTCGGTCTTGGGAGGAATATTCTGCATCGCGTCTTTTTTAAGTCGCCGAAGCATATGCGGAGCTACGAGTTTTTTTAACTCCTCCACCTTTTCGGCAGTAGCAAGATCATTAAACTTCTCTTCGAATGAGGACAGAGAAGGGAACAAATCTGGCTGTAAGAAATGTAGCAAGTTGTACATCTCGCCTATGTTATTCTGAAGAGGAGTACCAGTCAAAAGTACACGATGTTGAAATTTGAAGGTATTGAGCATGCCGAAAAGCTTACTACTAGAGTTCTTCAGCCGGTGCCCTTCATCAACAACAAGAACTTCCCAAGGAACTGCACGTAGATGTGAGGAATCTACAAGAACCATCTCGTATGTAGTTAAAAGCACATTGAATTTATAAGAAGCTGTTTTCTTACTTAACCCACGAGGATTACTAGCATGCCACTCATATTCCCGTATCATAGCCCTTGCTTTGGCTGAACCATGATACTCGACAACATTAAGGTCAGGAGCCCAAAGTGAGAACTCTGACATCCAGTTTGGCATTGTTGAAAGAGGAACCAAAACCAAACAAGGAAGTCTAGCTTTGAACTCAAAGTATAACGACGACAGAAAAGCACCAGCAGATACTGTTTTCCCAAGACCCATCTCATCAGCAAGTATCACATTCCTACCTTTACACCAGCACTTGCGCAGCCAATTCAATGCTTCTAGCTGATGTGGGAATAAGGAACCTCCTAAAAGTTCTTTAGGCTGCTCAGTGAGTGGCACTATCTCACCTTGCCGAAGTCCACGTTTTCCCTTCCGCGTGTCATTATCTGTACCATCATTTTCCACTGTTCGATGTTCAAACTGTTTAAATAAATCAATTAAATGAGATGATCTTGCAATAACAGGTTCATCAAGTCTCTCCCAAGTGCATTCATCATAAGAAAGAGCGGTCCACTTTACTAACACCTCGTCTAAACCTTCTTTCGAAGAATGAAGAGCAATTACCCGATGAGGCCTCTTCCAGCGTTCATCACTTATATCCATCAGCGACCTTCCATACTTTGCCTTGTAATTATCTAGTTTTCTCTTTGAAAGAACTTTCAGATGGGATTCTGAAATCCAACTATTGTGAAGATGAGATTTTCCGACCCACTTGACTAAAAACTCATATTCAACCATCACCTGATTAGAGGATGCAAATTCGGACAATAACTTATCCTTCATCATTGTTTTAGGAACACAATTAGTTGTAGTTTCAATATCCACCTGTGCATCTGCATTTTCCTGAGGTGAGGACATTTCAAGCCTTTTTGTAATTTCATCATTATCACCATTAAAATTGGTTATTTCTCCCATCGATTTCTTTCCAGCTGTTAGTGCTAGATCTTCAGTACTCACAGCACAAATACCTTCCTTTGTACTATTTAATGCATTTGACTCGGTAACTTTTATGTCACTTGTCATTGCATCCGCACAATCTCCTACGCTGCACCCTTTAAACATTGATCTTTTATATACACTAATCTTGTCTGATTCGGAAACATTTTTGATAATTTTTGCCACATCAAATTGGTTTAAGTTGTCCTGTGCAACTTTTGAACTGTTTTCAGTGGCTCCACCATCTAGAGGTGGATCACAGCTTCTAATTTTCTTAGAGGTTCTATATATATCATCTGAAGAAACACTCTTTGCAGGCTTGTCATGCGTGTCAACCACCATGCTGCACTTTGAAGAGTTTAGTTCACTACCTCTCACTCGACACCCCAGAACCCTATCAACCTGTGTTACAAAACCAAGATAAAGTTTATGAATAAAATATCAGTGTAGAATAGAGCCCATAATCTGCCACAGGTCAAGGCAGAAAATGGGGGGGGGAATCTCTCCAACATAATATAAATAATTTTTATAAAGCTGTCTGGTAATAACATTAATTCAAGTAGATCCAGCAGTGGATCAAAATTTCAAGGCGATGGTGATTCAAAATAATATTTTGAATATATTTTAGAATTACTCCGAATGCAAACATAATATCTTTATATCTATTAAATTTCATCCAATTTGTAATATACATTTATGTTATTAATATATTATTTTTTAATAATGAATTCCAACGGTTTCAATCAGTAAATTTTGGCTATAATAAACAGTTTTAACATGAACGCAGCCACTGAGATCTAAAACCATAAATAAAATAATGTTTCTAAAATCTTATATTAATATAACACATAATATGAGAACAAGAATATATTTATATAAAAGATCTTGGGTGGGGGGGGGGGGATTTAAAAACAGATAAAGACCAAACAAACAGAAAAGTAATATAAATTAGCTAAAAAAACCAGAAAGTAATAAAAATTTGAAATACTAAACGAAAATTAGCACTAGGACTGAGATTCTTCTATAATATAACAATTTTTCAATATTAAAAACTTAATATTACTGAACCACTACTTGATATGGGAGAATTCAGGGAGTTCCGGTGGGCAGAGGCATACTCCTGACCATGAGCAGCTCAACCCACAAGTATATCCACATAAAGATTCTATTAATTTAACCAACCTGTTGGGCATCAGAAACATCCTCACATGTCAAAATGTCAACTACAAGCTTTTCTGCTCTATGTTCATTATGTCCCATTTCTGCAGAAACCACCTGCATGGAAGACAGTAACAGTGAGTAAAGTGTACCAATATAATCAACAAGGACAATCTTTCAGGCAATCATAACTCTGCAGCACGACATGCAAAGTAATCATTATTGCTTCATTTCTAGCAAAACAGAAGGGACACCATCTTGTGTGGAAAGAAACTCATCCAATATGTTCATCACTAACAACCAATTATAAGGGAATGAAAAATTATTCAAATTTAAGAGATAATATGTCTCAAGACGAATAAAATGATACTTTCCAGTCCCTGTGAACTTCTGTTCTTTAATTGGTGCCATCCTGGTAAAGCCTGCGCCCTTATCCCAAAAAAATGTAAAGTAAATATGTCACAGTAAAATTTATCAAAATAAGTGGGTAGTCTGACTTTCATATACGAACAAATCAATAGGTGATCCAAAATGTTAAGACGCACTGGCAAGTAACAACTCCATACAACTGTATTTCCTTTCATTAGAAAACCATAAGCTGGAGGGTATACCTGATAAACCAAACCCCGCAACTATTGTAATGTATGGGTAGGGTGGTAGGGTGGAACGGTCAACATTAGGGGTACAGTATAAAATAATTCCAACCCGCCATTTGACACAACCTATGCACAACTTTCGATTTATGATAGATATGAGCACCCAGCAATAAGCTTGATTAAGTAGTGTTGAGTATATTTGCAACATCTGACCTAAATGCAACATCTTCCATACAGTAGAAGAATGTATGATAAAGATTATTAATAGATTATAACAAATAACTGAAAAACTTCTCAACTGTCACAATTCACGAAATGTTACATACGAATATTTGTAAAGGAATTCAAGAAATAATTGTAGCAGTAAAATGAACATGAAAAAAAATATCTTTTTTCATTTCTATGTCACTCAGTTTCTCCAATAGATGGATACCTCTTTCAGATCTCTATATGTTTTTCAGAGCCCTTGACAGGGTAGCAAATAGATCTCTACCTGTCGGCAGAGACAGCGAAGAGGAAAATGGGTCTGGAACAGTAGAGATGTTAGGCGTGGGTGGAACTGTAATTTGAAGCGGGGATATGCAATCTAGAGGAGAGGGTAGGTGAATTAGGGAAGAATGGATCTGGGATTTAGGGCAGAGCTCGATTGTGTGATTGCTTAGTCTTAAGCAGGTATATGTAGCAATAAATTAAGGACGGCCAGCTACTAGCATGATAGTCGGTATAGAAAGACATGTGTTCCCCTTCAATTTATAAAGAGTACCAGGCACTCTATTTTTTGGCAATATGCACTACAACGACAGGTTGAGTTGGGGAACTGCCAATATTGCTTATTTTTAAGGGACTCGGAATGAAGCCCATAAAAATTTTAGAGAATGGAGATTAACAAGGGGTTGACCTATTCTATTTAATCAGTGTAATGTTAATTTTCCATTGATATTAAAAAATTTATAAAATCCAAGAAAAGTTTGGAAAATTGGAGATTAATAAGGGGTCGACCTATTCTATTCTATCGGTGTAATGATTTAGTCCACAGATAATACAAGATAATACAATTTTTACGCTTGTCATATAACTGACGACAAGTCGACTTCATTTAGTCGGTCTGTCATCGACTCAACCAATTAGGCATGTTTACAAGCTTCGGATGCGCCCTAAGAAGCAAGGATTTAATGTTGGCCAATGAATCTCTTGAATCTAGATTTAAATATTCTCCTAAAGATTAATAGTTTTTGATGGTATGTATGGAAAGATTATGAATACAAGAAACGGTATCAAGAGTATCTTTGTAAATAAAAACAGTTAGTACATCTCCAAAATACCTTGACTGTTTTAGCATATCTTGTTTTCCGGAATTTCTTCACATGTAATCGTGAATAATTTACCTGTGTTCAAAATTATGATGTGTGTGTGTATTACACGTAAAATATTACCAGAAATCTAGAATGCATTTCCATAATAGCTTCTTCCGCAGATAATTATAGCCAAGATTTATGAGGAAATATTCACTATTATAGATATAAGTACTAGGATGAACATGTTGAAGAAGATAGATAACTAATTATGTGGCTCTGAGATCACAGTCACAACCCAAGTGTCATACTATAAGTTGGCAACTCGTGGTTCGTGCATGTTTGTGCTATACCATACCAAGCTACTACCTAAAAGGGATATCAAGGTCAGGAATTAATAATTTGCAACTCATAAGCAATAAGAGAGCGAAGCGTTTTAAAAAAATAGGAATGCCAAATAATAAATTATTTCTAAAGGTGAACAATTAATTAAGTAATACTAATACTGAACATAAACATAATAGCATGCCATAGAAAATAAATTACAAAAAAGTATGAGATTAGGCTTATAAAGAACTGGAAGCTATACAAGCACACCATTGGATATGGAAGAAAAAGAAGCCAACAAACATAAGAAAATATATACCTCATCTTTTAAGGAGATATCTATCTTTGTTTCATTATCATTTTTAAAAAGAGATGATGCATCCATATGAACATCTTTACGCTTCCGGTGAGGTTTACTAGTTCGAGGACCGACAGAATTCTCTTTTGACTCTAGCTTGTCGTGAGGTTTACTAGCTTGAGAGCTGGAAGATTTTTCTTTCAACTCATGTTTTGGGTGGAGTTTCTTAGTTTGACGAATGGCTGAATTCTCTTCCACTTCTTGCTTTTCTAATATGCTGATGGCAGAGCTGTTTTCAGCATTTCTAGACTTCTTTTCATCGCTGCCGACATAAAACTTGTACTTTCTCTTTCTGTCTTTTCGAGTGGCAGCATCAAGCACAGGAGAAACGTCTTTTGCAGTAGATTCAACAGTTTTGGACAGGCCAGACTTCTTCTCAGAAGTTCCTTCATTCTTCTCAGAATCCACAATGCTAGGTTGTGATGCCTCTGCAAGAGAAACAGACTTCGTCTGTTTAAGTGCAGCAGTTGATGACAATTCAAGTTGATTATCATTATCAACCTTCAAAATCGATGAATTGCCCTCTGCAGAACCATCAGAGAATATATGGCTTGGCTTATTGCTGGAAATCACATCTACAGATACTAGCCTTTCTCCGGTGGACTGAATGGGCTGAGATGATGAAGATTTTCCTTTGCCCGATGATCGTTTTTTCCGAAGGTTAGAGCTTCCTAATATGGAAGACATTTTGTCCATGTCAACTGACCCATTACCAACATCAGATTTTTTTAGTGTCAACTTTGTTCTTGATCGCTTTGAGATGGAATCCAAGTTGTTTTTGGAACCATGCGAATCACTTTTCACGCTGCACGTTGGACACTGCCACTTTCCATTTGGAATGCGCTGAAGACAAGTATAGAACAAAAGCAAATCCATAAAATGAATATAATAGCAACAAAATCAGACATAAACAAGAGAGAAAATTGAACAGTACATGTACATGGATACTGTTGATTAAGTGAACGCACCTTAAGAGGCGGATCTAAACATTGAAGATGATAGGTGCGTGGACAGCTATCACAACATAGCAAGTTGCCACCAAGATCACAAACCACACATTCATAAAAGTACTGGAAAACAGAAGAAAGAGGCAGCAAAAATTATAAGCAATTTGCAATTAATTTCAATAGTGTCCATGCAAGAATTTAGGTAGCAATTCTCAAAATCATTCCAGAAACCTGAAACATTTTTTCAACTCTGCATGACAGAGTTAACAATACATGATGCAAATTTCTAGATTAGACTAAGAAAAATCACCAATGCAGAAACTGGCCACAAAAATATGTGTTAAAAACCAAAATATGCAAAGACAGGTTGTTTTTTTGACCAAAGAAAACATTTTTATCAGGGGTTCCCAAACAAGTACAATATGGAATACGGACAAGCAAAGTTCTAAATTTGGCTAAACAGATATCATCTTCACATTTACTGGCAGCATAAATTTGGGGGTTAATCCAATAATATATTGTTTCTTTGACCAAAGAAAAGAAGTGTATCAAGGATTCCTAAAGAAGTACAATATGTAGTCAAAGACAGTGTAACATTAATCACAAATTTCTTGTGTATATTTTTGTCCTCTTCATTTTTCTTTTTATTTACTTTTCATGAGTTCTCTTCTGTTTGCTATTACTTATAAGGTTCTATGATTCTTCTGTAAGTACTCTTCTTCTTCTTCCAGTTGTTATTAGGCTGATTCTCATTACACATTACACAATGTACAGGATATATGAAAGTGACAATAAGAAGAACAGGTTACCCCGTCGTTGCCTTTTTTCTTTCTAGACACACGCCGAGAAGATATCTCAGTTTTGAGGCCAAGTTCCGAAGATGCATTTTCTGCGGGTTCGGAAGGTACGACATTGGTTCTCATGCCATTGGATGTGTCCGGACTATACGGATGCTTTCCACGTTTCCGTTTCAAAACCCAGTTCCTGTTAATCATTTTACTATTCACTGGGGCATTATCCTTCATATCTTCCAAAGTCATTCATTCATATGGATCCATTCCATCAAGTATTTGGCAAAAACTTTATTCGTAGACCCTCCACTTGTGTTCCTAGAACATAATTAACAGGAAAAAATATATCAGTCTCTAATGTAACATTATGTGGCATTATAATAAAATAAACAAACAAAGATCTATAGTATAAATGTTATCCATAAAATTCTAATACAAAATAGGTATATAAACCCACAACCTAAGCTCATATGGCAACTCTATTCATCTAAAAACGCTCCATACTCGGATGGACTTCTTAACAGATTTGCAAAGTGCAAACAATAGTCAGCCTGAAGCTCATTTTGACAGCTACCTTACCTCAAATAAGTCATCTTATACAGGTTGGCATGACCACTGCCTGTCAAAGTTAAATGTTGTGCCAATCATTTTTTATGAGAGTTTTCAATTTCTACGGTGCATGACTAATCACAGAGTAGAATGACTACTAACGAAAAGAACCTAAGATGATGTATTTACCTCTAAATCAGAGTCTCATACTCAACAAGATGATACCTACAGAAGGGAGAAAGAAAATATTTCTCTGAACTAGTTAGATGCAATGTCTAATGTGCTCATGTAAACATTATAACATGCGTTCCTCCATTTTGCAAGAGCGGACATGATAAAACTTAGGCAATGGCGCAATGCTCATGCAACGGAGTTGGAGACTTAAAGTAGCTACGCTATTAAGTAATTTTCTTTATCGGCAGTTTTGAAGCAGGTACACTGTCAATCGGTGAGTGATTAGAATCGTAGAGCAAAATCAATTGGAACTACTACCCCTGTATAAGTTTTTGAGCTTAAACCAAAAAGGCGGTTCCAGGAACTTAGATAACATGAACTTCAAACTTAAAATTACATGACATATAGCCAAAACATCAGCGGTAACAAGAAAGAAATGAAATCACAATCTCCTTATTAGTACTGTTTATAGCCAAAAGGCATGTGAGTCAGCTAATGTAGTCAATATACAGATTTATAGTAGCATTTAAACAATGAATATCTTCAGTTGATAGATAAAAGGGGTTATTAAACACCCACAGCTATGTAATTAATATGTTAACATACTAACCACTGTGAGCTGCTAAATTAATACAAGGCATCTATAATGTAAGGCAATTTACATCAATCAAACTAAACCTCAAAACCCCTATTTAGGTAATAACAACCAACCCATTTCAAGAAATCTAATTACCAACATAGCCCACAGAAAAAGATCAAAACTTTAGACACCACTGGAGGTAAAGACTAAACATTTACAAAAATAAAGCAGTGAAAACATAGAAATTAACAGCAAAACACACAAGAATAATCTGTACATAAAACTAAAAACACAGTGAAAAAAAAAGTACCCAGGTAGAGTTATGAACATACCAATCTTGCAAGTAGATCAAATCACAAGAAACGCATAAAAGAACCCACAGATTCACATACCAAGAGATTGCTAGATGAGAGAAGATATTAGAGAATTAGGGCAAATATAGAAAGAAAAGAAAAAAGGGTAGACACAAAAAATGAGAGAGAGAGAGAGAGAGAGATTGTTTTGTGGAGAGAGAGAGAGTCACTAGTAGTAGTAATACGGAATCGCCGGGGCGATAGGACTTTGGGGTTACAAAAGTGACATGGCAACAGAAGAGGGTTTGTGTGTTTGTCAGCCAATAGTAACATCCCACGTGGACCCCTACAAAGGACGCCTGTCTCCATCCTCCCTTCACACTTCCCCATTTTTTGCTCTTTTTACTCTCTCTCTCTATATATCCTAGTGTGTGTGTGTGTNACGCCTGTCTCCATCCTCCCTTCACACTTCCCCATTTTTTGCTCTTTTTACTCTCTCTCTCTCTATATATCCTAGTGTGTGTGTGTGTGTGTGTGTTAGGTAATGGGCTTGTTATAGTTGTAGTATGTTGTAAAACCATACTATACTCGTGTTTGATGATCATCATTATCATCATCAATTTGCCTAGCTGTGTCAATTTGAAGCTCATAAATTTTATGTTTTCGACGCATACATATTATAGGTGCTTGTTTATTGGAAATTTGGAATACAAGTAACATTGTATGTACAATGTATGTTTTGTTCGGATGCATGTATGAATGTATAACGTGTGTGCATCATCAGTGTCTAAATTTGTTCAGTACTAGTCGTACTGTATACTATTGTAAGGTTTGACTGGAGTGTAAAATGGATAATTGCCAAGAAAATAAAATTTGGTAAAATCCATTGTTAAGTTTCTTTGATTAAATTTTCTGAAAAAAGTTTGCACTTTGGCAGTACCGTGTTTATACAAAAAGTGGGAATTTAATAATGTATTCAACATTACATAGTATACAAAATCTATGGTTGGGTCAGGTTTGTTAATGAACCGTGTATTTCCGATTCGATAAGTTCTGATGAACGGATACAAATTGTATTGAATTAAATTCGATTTTAAAAAGCGAATACAATAAATTTGTAATCTATCTAATACAAATTTTACAGCTTTAAACTTGGCATTTACAACATTCACCGATATTGTATGAGACTCGGTAAATACGTAGACTCGAATACCAAACGCATATCCACTTAACTGAACTTGGCCTTTACTCTTTTGTTTCGTGCTGATATGGGCATAGTCCCGAATTAATTAATCCCTTGAAAAAATGACTTGCTAGTTGTACCACTACGCCAGATCAGACACTTGAATAGACTGTATATAGTGTATACACATGTTTGCTAGAACATGAACATATGAACAAGTAACAATATAGTATTAATTCCATTGTATTTTTATTTATTGAAAACAATATAACTTTTCCAAGATTTGAACTTGCAACAGCTCTTTATTACATGGTTTTCTTATCAATGGAGGTTCCGATATGAAACTTTTAGTACCCAATATTGAAATTTCAATCAGTGATCACAAGTAAGAGAAGGATACTATAGCAAGATTAAACCCCCAAAAGGTATAATGGTTAGACTGTATGCGCAAATAGTTTTTATTGATCCACTGTTAAAGAATCTATACATAGAAAATCTGTCCAACATTCAGCAGACTCTCATGAGGAACATTAAAGATTGCACTGTTCTCTCTACATATTTTTCTGAGAAATGCATATATATAATCAATAGCTATATTTTTTGGGATCCCAGAATTTCTCCGTGCTCTCACCACTGTGTTCCCGAGTATGTGCACCACCCCTGCATCTCTACAGCTAGTAAGAAACAATGTTTCATCAACCTCTGTCTGACTGCTTCCACGTCCAGATGACATGCTTGTGACAGGAACAATCGAGTCCACTGACAAAATTGTGAGGTCGATGTTGGAGGGAGTTGACTTGGCAGTATCTGCCGAGAGGAAGCCTCTAGACTGGTATGTTTGCTGCCCATATAAGCTATACTCATCAGAGTCTGAACTTCCTTCCATCATAGACTCTAGCCGAACAAACAAAAAAAGGCTGTCAAAGAGTTTTTTCTCAAATTCATCATCCTTTTTGTGTAAATCCTTGTACCCATATCTTGCAACACAGCGGAACATGTGAAAACTCTTGGGTCCAATCCGTTTTATAAGGTACCTCTCATCTTCAGGGACTGTATACACCGGTAGATATTTCACACAGACAAAAGTAACGACAGAGTGGATTGCTGGCAAGTTTGTGATCAAATGCGAAAATATGTGAGGCACCCCACTTGCTAACTCAGTGTATACAAGCCCAACTCCAGGGACACGGACCAGTCCTAAACTCGGACCAAGACCAAGAATCCATCCCATAGAAACTTTACTATGCATCTCAAACTCATAACGTTTCACTGTACCATAATGCCAGACATACATCACCAAAAGGAAAGCTGCTGCAATCACGAGCGGAACCCATCCCCCCTGATCGACCTTTAGAAGTACAGCTGAGAAGTAGGTTAACTCCACCAGCAGAGAGGAAACTGTAAATATAATGACAAGAATCCAGTGGCAACGCCATACTAATAACATAATTAGAGTCATGAGGAATGTGGTTGCCAGCATGACAATCACAACTGCTGTTCCTGTCCAGAGACAAGACTTAAAAATATTAGAAATTTGTGAAGCATAGTCTGCAGTAACTGCAGTCATACTTGATGGGAGGAATTTCTAAATTGAACAAGCTAAACAGATTTTGGGCCCTCACTAACTGATTAAAAGAATTACAAGAAGGCAACATTGTTAAACATCACGCATGCTTGTTTATAGTAGATGTTCATAAAAATGAAATACTGTAAAACATGCAGATGGTAGTGATTTATAGCCAACAGAAGATATAAACTCAGGTAAACTCAAACCTATATAAGTTCCCTTACCCGTACATTATTAAAAGAAAAACACCTTTGCTCGATCCAAGTTTGGCGTTTCTAACCTCAAAACGCAATTATATGGGATCTACATTATGATTTACATTGTAAGGTCGACAGCTTGACACTCTCAAGTTTTTCAAGTATTCTAAGTTTAATACTCTACCAAATCCGAAAGAATAAACTCCTCTTTCCCAAGATCTTTTTAAACCGAAATCATAATAAAATATAAAGCTTAAGCTTAAGGTTCACGAGCATCAAGAAAGCTTCACACTAAGCAGTTAATGGATTTTCAGTATTCATACTATAACCTTCAACTGGATACTGATCGCATTAGGGATCACTCTAATCCTCTAGCAGATATAGGAAAAGAAATACGAAGTTGAGAATTTTTGGAGTTGAATACCTAGATGCACACAACACTGTGTTATTTTGTCTCATGTTGACACAAATTGAGAAAGATTTTTTTATTTTATTTAATAATCTAGACTTCTCAGGTAAAAGCATGCAAACTCTGTTTGCTGAAAAAAAATATGACAGTGACTCACCATAGGCATTGCCAATTTGACTTTGATTTTGGAATCCAGCTGTAACAGCAATGCAAAGAATCATCAGGATCCAATTAATATCTGGAATGTATATCTGTCCAAGAAACTTCTTTGATGTATGTACAACCTTGACTCTAGGGAAACAGCCAAGTGCAAGGGCCTGCTTAATTATTGAGAAAGTAGCTGAGATCGTGGCCTGACTTGCAACAATAGCAGCTAAAGTAGCAACTATAAACATAGGCCAGTACATACTATCTGCACAGAAAATAAATCACCCCCATTAGACATAATAAGTTCATAACATTTGATGTTAATCTTGGGTCATTCTGGCATGGAGGTAAGCATTTTAATCAGAATCAGAAAAAGAAATCAATAAATTTAGAATAGAGTTTTGTTGCATTGGAAATATCCTTTGGTAATTAAAGTTAATCCCAACGAATCTCAAGTCTGTAACATTCAAATTAATTATGACAACGTTTAAGAAGATCACACACTCATGTAAATTGTTTGAATATTCTACATGTTTTAGGATAAGAATAGTAAAACAGAACAAGAACCCAAGACTGAACCTGGAATAGAACGATAGAAGGCATCATTGACATGTTCCTTGTTTTTCATGAGATAGGCCGCTTGTCCAGAGTAGGCTAACAGAAGGCAAGGAAACACAACTGTTGTAAAAGCCAGCTGTATTGCTGAAACCGGAAAGTGAGCAAGGTCAGCAAAAAGTGCCTCGGTCCCTGAAATATAATGCATAGCAGTTAGAATGTATGCACCAGCCTTCTGTAACTGATACAACACACACACACACACTTATAGAGATCTATTCTTTATATAGGGTTTAAAGAATCACTATACTTCATATGGTAATAAGTAATATATACTTGAAGGAAGTGAGCACTAGATGTAAAATGACATGCAAATGGAACCTGTGATGCTGAGCATAATCCCACCAAGGGAGTTCCAACTCGATCTTCCTCCCCCTTTAAAGTACCGAAATATGTGAATAGGTGAGAAAGCTCTCAGAACATTTCTGTCGTGTTTGAAAATGTTGAATATGCCGATACCTCCGATTAAAAGAAACCAAAGCAGCACAATTGGCGCAAACAGCCACCCAACTTTATCCGTCCCATAGTGTTGCATGCTAAACAAGCCAACCAGTATGACAACAGCCACAATTACAACTACATCTGCAATAAAAAAAAACCAATAACTTGATAAACAAATGAATTGAATTGCTCATAAATAGCATATCGTCCATAAAAGCAAGGAGAGCATTTTAAGATGTCTAATCTCAGAGTTAGTACCGTTACTCATCTTCGGGTGGTCCACCTTGATTCCTCCAGAAGCTGAAAGAACTGCAAAATGCAAAGTTATTTCATTTTTAAGAATAAGTAGGTATGCACACAAACAAGTGGCATAGCAAGGATGTGAACTGAGGGTGGGATAAAAACCTTAATTAAAAAAAATCAAGCAGCAGATAATAGAAATTTAAATATCATCCATGAATTGTGAGATATCAATTTTGAACACTACTTTCCATAACTTTATATTACTACTTTTAAAATAATATATATATTTTCAACATTTACAAAAAATCTTGTTCAATATATAAGTCACAAATTATAATCTTATTAAACTACTCAGCTATTTTTAACTTCTATTAAATAACTATAGTCTATCTATATTAGCTAAAATTCACCAACTATAATTTCAATACATATGCTTTTATAAGGCTAATCTTTCCCTGTCCATCAAAGACACAGAAGACTTTGATCTGCATGTGTCAACTTATCAGAAGAAAAAACATCTGTATCACAAAATCACATACAAGCACAATATAAACTGATACACACACACACAAGAAAAAAAAATGTGTGTATCACATACAAGCACAACATACATTGATACACACACACACAAAGAAAAAAAAATGTACACACACATGGAAACAACAGAGTACCTACACAATACAAGTGCTCAGAAAGGAGCAGTAACAGGATCCCCGATACAGAGCTTTCGTTTAACGGAAGTGACAAAGAACAAACCTAAATAAAAGCGCTGGAAAAGGAGCAGCCTCGGACAATACTCATGAATACAATTTAAATATAGAGGGTAAAAGATCAAACTGATGCTCGTTCCAATTAATACATATTACAAAGTTTATTAACTCAACAGCTCTACCTTTATAAATTCTGCCAACTTAGAACATAATATCTATTACAATTTTTACTTCCCAGCATCCAGTCCTAGCACACAGATATTAAATTGGTAAATCGTTGATAATAGTTCTATAATTTTAGAAGTATGATATATACATATACTCCACTACTATTCAACCTTGAGTTCATTGTTGTGCTCTGTACAGTGTCCATATGTTTTAACTCTGACAAATATTATATACTTACTTTCCCTATATATATATATATATATATATATATATATATATATATATATAATGAATTTAAGAGCATTAAAAAAACAAAAAATTAATTCTAAATATGGTTAAAATGTAATGAAGTATTTGTTATAACAAAATTTTCTGTAAATTTTCAAGTAAACAATGTAAATCAGCTGAAGAGGTTTCTCCAGGAACTTCGAGTTGTGATTTAGGTTGACTCGCATCAGTCGAGCGGGATTCAGGACTAAGTAAATGTACCCAATAAAATCAATGACTAATTTATTTTTACCCTCTGGTGATTCCCAGGAGTTCAAGACAAATCATATCTACTTGTATATAACAAGCTTACAGACACATCACAGATACTTAAGAAACTTCAAAACATGAAGAAGTCTTGATAATCTTGCTAAAAATTGGATTTCTGACTAAATACTTACCAGATATAGCGGGAGTGAGAATTCCGTCGCCTATTACCATGCAAGTGCCAACAAGGACAAGCAGAAGAAGCATATTCCTTCTAAATGCATGAGCCTCCAACCACCTTTTGGTTTTCGCAGCAAATGAATTTTCATGAAAAATGCTACGACTATAAGTTGTCAACTCCTCGTCAGTCCGGTGTTGATTCGGTATTGTGTTTACTTTTGCATGTCGACATAGCAGTGAGTAAAGAGCAAAGGTTCCTCCTGCAAATTGAGAAACCAAGTTTGGTAATGCTTAGACACATTAACAAATACAGAGTATACAGTCATGCAATTTCTTGCTTTGAAGTATATGAAATATTCAGAAGTTTGGCTGTTTTTGCTATATAATCTTGTAGAAGCATATTTCCGGTTAATGGATGTCAGTCAAGTTCCAATGAAAGTAATGGCTACAATCACAGATGCATTAGTGTCTCACTTTGATTATTTTCCCCACTGTAATAGGACATCTAAGTATTTCTGCCTCATTCTAATTTTCAAATGCGGTTTTACTACCTTTCATTTCTAGATTGGTTTTCAAGTCTATAGTGTATTACAGAAAGAGATCCAGATCCCATGTCTTTAATATGCAGGTTAATTTGCAGGCAATGCATCCACATGGAGAAGGAATTGGGGTGGAAACACTCTTGCAATGGCCTATCCTAGGATGTGAACAAATTACACAGAGATTACACATGCTTAATTTATGGTATAACAAAGCTATGCAATGATATTCACTTACCTTGACCATTGTCATTAGCCCTGCACACTAAGAAAACATACTTCAGGAGCGGGATCAGCGTGAGGGAGTATATAATTAAAGAAAGGGCTCCAATGACATCCTCTGTATCACTAATTCCATGCGGGAAAGTATTGTAAAATACATATAGCGGAGAAGTTCCCAAATCACCATAGACCACTCCAAGACTCTGAAACGCTAGTCGCAGAAGCAAAAATGCTGAAAATTTCTGCAGAAAACAGAACTCCATCACTAAATCATGATATTATAAATTAAAAGGCTGTATTCCAATTTCCTTCATTCTGACTTATTCTAGATATGACTATCAAAATAAGGAAATTTTTAAAGGAGTTGCAAACATTTCAACTACCACCGACAATCTTCATCTGTCCAAGTATAAATTCAGAAAGCCAAATTTGTAATTCAATTGAGTTTTCATTCGAGCAAAAGATCGTAAAGTTTTTACTCATCACATACAACAGAAAATGCATGCTGATCAACGAACTATAAAAAATGAAGCCTGCAATACGATTTCATACTACACATATAGTGTTTCCTGGCTTGTGTGTGTGCACGTGCACATACAACAGAATCAAGAAGTTGTCAAGTTGAATCAGAGGGGGAGAGATACTATACTTTTTCTCTGTACATATTTTTAAGTCTTCCAGCCTCCTCATCCATGGGTTGATCAAGTTTTTGTCCAAGATCCCACATACCACCCTTAGTATCACCATTTCCATCAATTTCTGACATACTTGCCATATATGTGACCTCGAGATCTTCTTGGTCACCAACTCAACTCCAGTAAGCAATACTTATAAGCAACTAATAGAACATGATATAAACCTATACCATACAAGTAAATAGTCCACTATAAACCAAAATCAGTAAAAAGATAGAGTTATGAGTTGAAAATAACAACATAAACTATGAATAATATATAGAAAACACACTAGTACTTATCAGACAAAAGACGTGTAACTTACTGGTGGAGTGATAGAGACTTGATTTGGTCATTTATCATTTTGCTTCCTTAAGCGGGGTCACTTCTATTCTCCATCAGTTTCTGACAGCCACATAATCAAGCACCCAGATGACTACCAATATACATGCACAGGTCACACACATATATGATATGGGATTATCATATAGTGTGTGTGTGTGTGTGTGTGAATTTGAGGTAAGCTAAATCAAGACATGTGGAAAAAAATATCTTGGGGAAAATAACACAAAAAAAAACAGAAAATGTAACAAGAAATGAGATGAGCAAGCGTTTGAATGTGTAATAATTTGCAAGTCTTTGAACAGCGAAGCCTGTTTATTTTCAACAACTCAAAGATGACTTGTGCAACTCTTTCTCTCTCTGGGAATGAGAGAGGAGGAGAGAGAGAGAGAGAGTATGTGCGCGCTAGCCTAGGCTGGGTCCTACTTTTATTTTGTATTATACTATATAATTCAGTTACAGGCGGCGACAAGTTTGATACAGTGCCGGATCTTAGCGAATGTATATAATATTCTTCTCTAATTTTAAATTTATTTTTACTTGTTAAATTATGCGGGGTGATATTTTATTACTCATGCTATATGTATATAATAATGGGGCTGTTTGACAACAGCTTTTTACCGGAGTTAAGCTCTTATTTCCAGAAAAAATTAAGGATGTATGTACTTTTTCTGAAAATAAGTAACTTATTTTTTATTTTGAAAATAATATTTGGTTTTAAAATTCTAAAATAAATATTTATCTTTAAAAAAAATATGAAAATATGTAAAAAAATGAAAATAAAATAAGCTACTTATTTTAAGTTTAAGGAACCCCAAACGGCCACATTACGTATTGCCTAAATTTTTTGTAAGATTGAACTTTTTGTACCGAATAAATATATAAATTTTATTCACATTTCTTTTCTTAAATTCGGGAACACACTCTGGAATTTATGAGAAAATAAATATACATTACAGTACAATAATACTTAAAAAACATTAACGGAGCATGTGTAATGCGACTTAGCACTCCGCACCCATAAATGAAAAATAAGAAACACCCTGCAATAGTGCAGCACCACTAGCTCGCACTCGCAGACCGCAGGGCAGACGAAAATCAAATGATTTGAAATTGTATTTTATAAATTTGTAGTTTGTTACACTTGGTTAAAATTTAAACAAATGCTATTGACAATTTATATTTAGTTGTATCATATATTTAAATTTATGTTTTTAAAAATTTTATCAGTTTTTGTTTAGGTATTGTATTGGAGATTAGTGTTTAAAAATTAGGTCTATTAACTAATTAAGTAACTATCTGGTTCAAATAATGACCAAGAACCACCAAACTTTCAATTTTTATGTTTTAATAATGTAGTATAGATATAAATAATAAAGATTGTTTTCTTATTTGTGTTGAGAATTATTACAGAACATATTATTCCAATCAAGATGCTGTAACCTTTTACAAATGAAATCTAAAAAGTACTATCTATGAATGTCCATTTCGGTTTTTATTTGTCCACGTGACATTCAGAATATATAAATTTACTAATTTGAAAAAAAATACACTTTTCTAACTAAACTACGACTAAAATTAAAATCTAAAAAGAATAGAATAGAAGTTTGATCTTAAATATTTTAAATTTATTTATTTATTTCTAACTAAATAAAATAATATTATTATATTTTATAAATTTAAAAAATTGTCGTTTTCTAAAATTACTATTTTAAAGATATTTAATTGTCTGAGTTTTTTTTTTGACAAATAATTGTATGAGAAATTGAGAATGGATGTAAAGAAAAAAAATTGAACTTAACTAATGCAAAACAACTCTAAGAACATATATAATAGAAACGTTAAATGTGTATAAATTTAACCGTATTTTAGGATTAATTACCGAATCTAACAATCGAGTTTAACAATCAACTCTAACGGCCAATTTTAACAATCGATCCTACATGAAATATTGAAATGTAATCCTGTTAATAGATACTTCATTGAACATACTTCGAATTTATCATGAAAAGCCTTTTAATATCAAAGGTCATTCCCAAAAAACTTACCTTTGAACTTAGATTTCTTTACAAAAGTCTCATCATTAAACATGTAAGCGATTTACGAGAATACATTCGATTAATATATGGACGACTCTATCACTAACATCAACTTCTATAAACTCAATTCAAATTTCAAGAAATAACTAGGCTAATAACACGCGTTTCGCGGCGGCACTATAATATATTTTAAAATTTAAAAATATTTAACTAATAAATAATTACAATATACTATATATATTTATTAAAAATACTTTTTAAATTGATCTTTTTAAAGAATTAATGGTCATTTATCATACATGACAAAGTAAAAAAAACTTATATGGAATTAATTTTGTAACTTAGAAAAATTGCAAGGAATAATAATTTCACTATTCCAATATTATTTTAAAAATTATTATATCTATCACCGTTATATATTTTTCCTCAAAATTAAAATAATAACTTATTTTTAAATATACATATAAATTGTAACATGAATATCAAATTTTAAAAATTAACATTCTCATTTAACATCCCGTTAAATATGATTCCTTCTAATAAGTCGTACTCTCGTTATTTTGTTAAATTTTAAATTAAGAGTTTACTAAACAAATTTTTATGATTCACAATTTACTAAATTAAGAGTTAAAATATAAATGTACAATATAATTCACAATTTACTAATTTATTATGATTCTAAAATCTCTTTTTTCTCGTCTACCGCTAACAACATCAATGCCATCAATATAGTCATATAGGTCAATCGTCCAATAATATATAAATAAAAATCAATAAAATATGGTGAAAACTAGAGCATATAAATTAAAATTTAACATATACAGTTTTATAATATATTATTTTAACAAAATAATTAAGAATATATTAGTGTCATTAATAGAAAAATAGATTCAAGCGATCTGAGTTGCGTCACCTAACATCCCCGTCTTCTCCTTTATATATATATAAATCGATTTTTCAATTAACTTGTCTACTTTTTTTGATAAGATTTTTCAATTAACACTGTATTACACTCAACTTAAGTAACTATTATTATAATTTCCCAATAAAATACTTATCGCATTTATTTTAATTATACTCCGATATCTTAACCCTATATGTTGTGTTACCGAAAACTAAAGAGATAAATTTAAATTTTTTATTAACACGAGTATTTATTCTTACGTGTGAGGTAGTTTAATTAGGGGCACTTACAAATAAAGTAGCATGGTATGACAAATAGCCCAGGTCGGAATGTAAAACAAAATCAATATAAATATAGAACTTATTTGGTTTATTTTTCAAATAATTTATAAATTAACAATTTTTTTTTAAATTTATATAAAATATCAAATAGACTCATACTCAATAAAATCTCGTTTGAATAGCGAATTCGGAAATGACAGGAAATACGCGAATTTTATTTTTGAGTACGCCCTCAGCTGGAAAAGAGGAAGAGAACACAAGAAGTTAACCTATATTAGTAAACATTAATAACGGGAAAGGAAATATTTAATATTAAATAAAGCAATAGCTGAAAATAAATAAGAGATAAAAAATTATAAAGATAAAACATTAATACCATAGACGCACACCCAAATACCCAATACTCTTTACTGTACTTGGGCGTTGTAAATTTAGGCGGTGGGAATGAATCAAATGATTCGTGAATTATTTGAGTTGAGCTCCTAAAATAGTTTGAATTTGAACTATTCAAACATTTTCACCGTACTTAGCTCGAATATCAAACTACTCGGATAGTAAGACTCGCAAATCTAATCGAATTTATATTTATTTATATATTATTATATAAATATTCATTATATATATACAAAAATTGTATAGATAATCTTAAATGGATTATTAAATAGAGAACATATATGTTCTGCATTATATTCTATTTATAATATATTATAAAATCTAATATAAAATATATATTTTTTCAATTAGTACTTTATTTAAAAAAATTCATAGAAATATATATATATATATATATTATACATATTAAATTTAGTCCAACTTGAACCGAGTTTAAGGGATTCGAACCGAACTCCGACTTGTCAATTTTTTATCGAGCCGAACTTCAAATTTAGAATTTATGATTCGGTAGAATTCGAACTCGAACTATATAATTGAGCTCAAATTCGACACTAACATTATTGGACTCGGCTCACTTCGATTACTAACTAAATCAAACCGTACTGTCTTCCATAGTAAGATGAAGATAAATTATTATCCGACAATGTCACAAACTTTTATCGAAAGTCATGCACTTGTTAAGATATAAAATATTAAATTTTAATTTTTGATGGAGCGTGATTAAATAACTCAAAGTGATAAGAATTTATGATTTATCGATTAATTCATTTTACTGATATACCCATAATATGATAGTACACAATTTATATTATTAATCAAAATAATTATCAATAATATAATCAATCAATCACGATGTTATGATGTTTCTAAATTTGTATTACTTATCATACTAATTATTAACAACATAACCAATCAAAAATATCCAAATCTAACAATACTCAAGTATCCGATATTCAAAGTGATGCCCATATTTTTATTATAATGCATATTTTTACAAAAATATTTCAAATCACAAATATTTTTTTAAAAACCGCAAAATATAATCTAGTAAGATAATAGTTTTTATATATACGATAAAGCCGGATCTTAATCAAATTTTAGGCCGCGTTTGATATTGTTGTTGCAGACAGTTACATAAGTTTTTTGTTGAAAAAATGTCAGGAAAGTGTTTGGTAAACTTCAAAAATTGCTGTAAAAAAAAGTGTTTTTGGTCTCAAAACCGTTGTTAGAGAAATCATGTTCCCCTGTACTTTTAGAAAAAGTTGTTTTTCAGATTTTGCAGGAAGTAACATAAGTTTCATTATTAAACTTTCACAAAAACATTATTTTTATATATTATATATCAAAATATGCATAAATAAAAAAAATTATCAAACAGTAATCTGATTTTTTTAACAGCATTTTTTCTACCGGTAATTCTTTTTTTCGCAACACAACAGTTTTCAACGACACTCCCAAACAGAGCCGGAGACAAGATTAGATTGACAATAGATTTTCTTGAAATTATACCGACCAATATGATACTCTTAGAACGCTCGGCCACTCGCCTGTACACCATCAACTAGACCTCATGATGATCGGAATGGGAGTCCCTTGCGATTTTCTTATTTTTTTCCCTCTAAAAACACATTGTAAAAAGGGCCACCAAGTTGCAATTATGGAATCGCATACAAACTTGCCACTTCTATTTTCCACTAATCACAAGTTTTCAAAGTTTACGAATTAGAACGCTACTTCCTCCGTCGGTTATCTTTTTAATTTTTTACGCGTATTTAACAAGCATAAAAAATCAATCATATATTTTTCGAATTTTTTTTTTCTGAATAAAAATTTTGAATATTTTTTTTGAATTTTAATTCAGAAAAAAATTCAAAAAATATATTATCAAACTATGTTTTTTATGCGTGTTAAAATTCGTGTAAAAAATTAAAGAGATAATTAGATGGGGCGGAGAGGGTATTATTTTAAAATCAAATCCTTTAACTTAGATCTGTGAAGGATACAGGACTGCTTTGATATTCCTGTTTCAGACCGTTACAACAATTTTTTAAAAACTGAAAAACTGTCAGGATGAGTGTTTGTTAAAATCCAAGAGTTATTGTTTGGAAAAACGCTTTTAGTCTAAGATGCTGTTAGAAAAAATATATTCCCCAATAATTTTGGAAAAAGTTGTTTTAAGCTTTTGTAGGAAGTAATCAGTTTCTTCATCAAATCTTTTCAAAAATATTATTTTTATATAATATATTTCAAAATATGTATAAATTGAAAAAAAATACCAAATAATCATCTGATTTTCTTGACATTACTTTTTTCACCACAACAATTTTAACGGCAATCCCAAACAGAGCCTTAACTTACGGAGGTGTAAATAGAGAGCAGAGACTAGAGTACTGCCACTGGGTACGTGCTTGCCAAGAACATGCCCGTCATTAATTTACCATTAACGGTAATCTTAGACGTAATAAACAATTAACAATAATTATGTCTTACTATGCTTAACATGCACCCTCAACTTGCACTAAACCTAGTACTGATCTTCATATCTTATCTGATTGAGTAATGCGTTTAACTACGAAAATCAAGAAACTACTGTACATGCAACTAAGGTCTACGAAAATTAAGAAGCATATGTAACTTAAAAGAACTATTGTTAACTGGATCTATTAACCAATTAAAAAATTATTTGGCAATTTTAAAGTAAAGTTATAAATTATAATATTATTTAAACTTGATTCCTTAAAGTTTTAAACCAGTTGCCTGACCACTCGTGTTCAGATTCAGATTTGAATGCCAAATATTACAGCGCTTCCAATGATCCGCTCCAAGTAGTAAGTGCCGATCCGTTCTTGATCGCACATGGCCTCATGGGTAATATTTCTCTTTAAATTTAACTAATATTGTCAAATCACACGTGTCGATGCAATCACAAAATTCATGCTGCATAATTGATTCATTTTCAAGAAGTCATTTTCTATTTAACATTGTTTATAAAAATATAATTATAATTTATAAAATATTATTCAGTTAGATAATTCTATTTGTGCGGATAATTTATAATATATAAAAATATAAATAACAAAATACATTGAATTAAATTACCTTCAAATAGAGCAATGTATTTACTTTTATGATATTAATTTATAAATATAAAAAGTAACTAAATAACTACACAAAATTATAAGTGAATGCAAATTTTAACATCAATGATTACTTGTGAGATGCTTTTTATTTAAAGGCCGAGTGTGAAAATAATACTCTCCATCCCCTTCTAATTCTACCTTTTAAAAAATAATTTGTTTCTAATTAGTTATTCACTTATCTACTCTTCCCCACCTTATATAGGATTCTTTCAAGAATTTTAATGGCTCCTTATATAGCTACAATCCCTACTTTATATTCAATAACATAGAAGAGAAAACTAAAATTAAAAATAATATTTTTATATTATATCCAAAAATGAAATACGGGTCCACTGAACCTACTCACAATTTTAAAGAAGTTGATTTTCAAAGGCAGCAACCCAAAATTGAAAAGTTAAATTTCAAAGAGTGGGGCCCAGTGAATAGTTTGTCAAACCAATCACAAAAGAGAATCCAAAAACTGGTTTGGTTTTGATTAGAGTTATAAAAAAACGCTAAGCGGTTCTAAACTGCGAGAGAACCTTCTGGCGCTTAGGTGGATTTCTAAGCGGGACGTTAAACGGATTAGTAATATATATTTAAATATTTAGATATAATATTATTATATTTAAAATTAAAATTATGTAGTAATAAGAATTTAAACTTATAATATTCTTAATAAAATATTTTTTTAATTTTTTAATATAATTATAATCATATTTTAAAAAAAAATATTTAAAAATTAAAAAGTTAACTTAATAACCGCTTAGTTTTTTAATATTCCGCTTAATAACCGCTTAATTTTAAAAAACGCTTAATCACCCGTTTACTGTAAAATTGAAGCGTTTATACCCCAATTTCGCTTAATCGGTTGCTTAATCGCGCTTAATCCGCATTTTAGATCACTGTTTTGACTAAACAATTTCGAACTAAGACAACCCATGTATGGTAGATATAGTATACTAGTATAATGTACGGACACACATGCATACATGTGTGTATAGTTTTACACGATTGAGCAAGTAAACTACTACCGGTGAAATCTTGATGGAATCATCATCAATTTCACCATTTAAAGGGGATATAATAAAAGGGCAAGTGGCACTTATAACTGGAGGTGGATCAGGAATAGGGTATGGAATAGCTGAGCAATTGGGTAAACATGGAGCATCCATTTCCATCACGGGTCGCCGCAAACACGTCGTTGATTCTGCTGTTTCTTCTCTCACCTCTCTCCACATTCCGGTAACTCCCCCTTTTTCTCAATAGATTCCACCAATTTAACTAATTCTATATTTGTGTGTGTGTGTGTTTTTCATATGGTCTTTATAAAGTTATGTTAGATGGTTATTTATGTACAGGAGCGGATCCCTGTCAAATGTTTGCTAAATAACACTATTTTAACAAATCATGTTACACCCGTTGGATGAGTTATTAAACCACTGAGATTTAAAAAAAACACTGGCCAGCCCGTAACCGAGGCTCGTGTCCTTTATTTTAAATCTCAGCCGTTGAACAACTCATCCAACGGCTGTAACATGATTTGTTAAAATCAGTTATTTGGCAATTTTACAATCAGGGTTGTAAATGAGATTTTATTTTTTCGAGCCTGAAACAGTGAAACTATAGAGGAGCCACACTAACAAGACAAGGTGTTTGTTTCAATCAACCCCATGACTAGCTCGAATAGATGTCTGGCGAACCTAACTAATGGGGAACTCGAACAAAACTTTCTAATTTACTCTTAAACACCTACAATTGAATTTCAATGGAGCTGAATTTGAACTGGCTTCAAAAGCTATATATTTTTAATGAACTAGGTTCAACACATATATTAGTTCCAATTGAGCTTGAGCCCATACTCAACACTATAATTTCATAATAGTTGATCTTATGCTTAATTACTGGTATTTACAACCCTAGAAAGAATTTTTATGTGCACCCCACCTGGACAAATTTAGCTACTAGTTGTCTCACTGTTAAAATGGATTGTCAAAAACATATTTTAAGTATTTGTCTGGTCAGCAATATTAGATGAACATAGCGAGGCTCTTTGAGGCTATATCTTCTCAGGTCTCTCGAATTAATTCCTAATTTGTCAACATAAGCTGCAAGATTTCAAAGAGCCCTATAATATATTCACATTTTCGACGTTCTGGTATTACATCTTACTTCGCGATGACGGTTTACTGCTGTAGGCTATAGCAGACTGCTTGTTGTATGTAGTTAAAAAAACAGTTATCTATTATGTGAAAAGTATTTAGTCATTTTGTTCACTCTCTGGGTTTTTACTTGCATGTTCAGTTTTTATTTGAACTTTATGATTTGATAAATTATTCTAGCAACACAAAGTACCTGCAGAGTGTTGTTGAGTGACTGTTATAATAAAATCATATTTAAACTTCAGAATTTGTGCCAACTCTGTTGCAGGCTATTGGGATTGTGGGAGATGTGCGCAAAAAAGATGACGTAGTTAAAGTCCTGGAGGAAACTATCAAACATTTCGGTAAGCTTGACATTCTTGTGAATGCCGCAGCTGGAAACTTCCTAGTACCAGCAGAGGATTTGAGCCCCAATGGCTTCCGGACAGGTTGTTGTCAGTACCATAAAATAATTGAGCTTTTCAATGCACAATAATTGTTTGAGGAGTATATATATATATATAGGCCATTGCTCTAAAGAGGGACATCTTATACAGAGTTCCAGAGAAAACCTTCTGATTCTAATATAGAATCTCATAAATAACTTTAAAATTAATTATAGTTATGGTTCATAACATTTAAATTTTGATTATGATGTAGCATACAAACCATACATAAGCTTCATAAATAATTTAATACTTAAAAATTTAGAGAAAAATATAATTTTTAATTTGATTCTATTGTAGAATTATGTTCTGAGTAATATGATTCTACTGTAGAATCGTTTAACTAATTGTTCATTATTATAGGCGATTTTAATGTGTTTTTATATGTAAATTAATTTTAGATTTATTTATACTTATATTTAATGAATAATGAGAAGAATATATGCATTTTGTGTGTATATAAGGTGGTTCTCTATGGAACTCTATATAAAAAGATTTCTCTAGAGTGTCACCTATATATATATATATATATTTATTTATATTTAATGGCTTTTACGCCTGGAGGTATATACTATATAACAAGTATATTTGTGCGTGTTTGGTGTGTTATGCAGTAATAGATATTGATGCAGTCGGCACTTTTACTGTGTGCCATGAAGCACTCAAGTATCTTAAGAAAGGAGGAGTGGGAAAGGATCCATCCAAAGGTGGATTAATTATAAATATAAGTGCAACGTTGCATTATACAGCAACTTGGTATCAAATTCATGTTTCTGCTGCCAAAGTATGTTAATATATTATTACAGTTGTCGTTTTTTGATTTCTTGATGAAATCGTTGATTGTGTTTCCATTACCACTTACCAGGCAGCAGTTGATAGCATCACAACGAGCTTAGCACTAGAATGGGGGACAGATTATGATATTAGAGTCAACGGAATTGCACCAGGACCTATTGGAGACACGGCTGGTACCAGCAAACTTGCACCTAAAGAGATAGAGAATTCAGTTCCAACAGATCCTCTATTTAAATTGGGGGAGAAATGGGATATTGCTATGGCTGCTCTCTATCTTGCGTGCGATGCAGGTCACAAATAATTTCCTAAAACTTTAGCATGTCAACTAGATATATTTTTGTTATAACCACTCATTGGACAGTTTTTTCATTACTTTTTTAGTTAACTATTTGGATGGCCTTTATTTTGTAACTGGGAAATTTTTTATGCTTTTGGAATTTATAATATACTAGAATCACAGAGAACCCCTGCAAAGCCTATATATTAATATAGTTTAAATAAAAATTAACATATATATCATTAAATATTAAATTTAAATAAGATTTAACATATCTAAATTATATTAAATAAGAATTAGCATATATAAAATTAAAATATAATATGATTAAAAATAAATATTAAATGATAAATTAAGCCACATATAGAATATTCAAACACACTACTACATATTTTAGCATAAATATTTTAGTTATTTTAATCCCGCCCAAATATAGATGGATTGATCAAACCGAACAACTAACAAACTTTTAATATTTTCGCTTTAATAATATAGTACAACTTTATTATGTTCAAGACATTATCATAAAGAAAGAATACATTAGGAAACACATTTATAGAAAGTTTTAGAACTAGCAAGTTACAACTAGGAGATTTTAATCATGAGAAATGTTTAGGCTATACTATCTCTGTACACTCTAAACTTAAGCCTTTCAGCTCAATATATATCCAACAATAATATCCAAACATTAGCATCTAAAGTTGATTATTTAGACACAGCCATGTCACCTTAACTTCCCGTGCTTTGAGTATTCTCTAAAAAGTAGGAATAGACTTTTTGTAGGAGGGCTTCCTGATGTGTAGCTCAGTTGCGACTTTCCAAAGTTTATCATCCCAAATACATACAACTGTCATGCTCGGTTGGGGTACAGACTTTGTAAAAATTACCAATGCTAAGAACTTTTTGTTAGTTATAAAACAAATCTCAGTATAATTTCTGATGTTCTTTTCTGAAACCATTCTATAAGCTTGAAGAATGTGTCTTTGTTATCGGTTCTCTGACATGCCAATCTTGCCGCTGTTATATTTTCCCTGCTTCTAATCTGACGAAAAACTCATTTGACCGTTTCTGCTTGTAGGCAAATATATTACGGGACAACTATGGTTCTAGATGGGGGATTGTGGTTGAGCAATCCTCGACCTATCACTAAAGCAGCAGTGAAGCAACTTTCACGGACAGTAGAAAAGAGGTCTAGAGAAACCCCAGTTGGGCTACCAAACAGCAAGCTGTAATTTCAGAAGTTACATTTTTAAATCCATGGACCAAAACTTTTCATTGTAATCAAACAATCATAAATATAAACCAATGATTAGTCTGAAGAAAAATTCGTGGTTTGCTACAATATGTTCTATCTCATGTTTGATATATGTCCAGGGGCGGACGCAGAAATGTTTCGTAAGGGGGCCCAAAATAAATTATATAATTCATAATATATCAACATAGTAATGGTTCTAATACAGTCACTTTTTCAAGTCACGAAAATTATCAATATAGAATCTATACTTGATATATAGATATATTTATGCAGAAGATTCACCGGCTACTGCCTATTGGAAAGAATATAGATATATTCTGTAAACCGATGGTGCATGGGAGGGTTTTATTTTTATTTTGGGCTTGTAACGATTTTGGGCCAATGACTATAAAATTTATGGACTTGAATTATTGTTTGGATGGTCAAAGGAATTAAAATAAAATAAAAAAAGATAGCAGGAGTTAAGTTATATTAATGCTATATATATATATATATGTTAGGGCTCAAAATCTAGGGGGCCACGGCCACCGGTGATCCTACGATGCGTCCGCCCCTGTATATGTCAATAATGTCGAGTATATTGTTCTGCTCAAGATTTGTTATTAGCATTTCTGTTCCACTATGAAATCTAGCATTAAGGTAATTTTCCCAATACAGAGTGTAACTTTATCATGTTTCTTGAAAATATCTTGCCTAGATTCGTACAGTTTCCTCTGGAAAGACACAAATGACCAACACCTAAAATCACTTTCCGGCTAACAAATAACATTAAGCCTAGATGACCAGTATGATTGATATTAATTTACATATCATTATCTAAATATACAACACAAGTAACTTTTCTAAAAAACCATTCATTTCGCAGGAATGAAATTGATATATTGGAAGGAATTGAATAATCATTCCATGGACATTTTGGAAGGAATTGAATAATCATTCCAGTCAAAATGAAAATTTAATTGTTCACTTGTTACAAAGGAATGGAATGAACCATTTCCCCACTCATTCCATTCCATCACATGGGATAAACTCATTCCATCGAAAACAACACACCATAGCAAAAAAAATTCTCGGAAATTTTTTTCGAGAAATGTTTATTTGGAAATTTTTTCCCATTTTTTTTTAGTTTCCCGATAAACTTTTTTTTTGACAATATTTTCGGGAAACTTTTTCCAGAATTTTTCCGAGGAATGTTTTTCCGGGAAATTGTTTTTTGGGATTTTTTTCAGGAAACTTTGTTTCGAAAAATTTGTTCAAAGAAATATTTTTTTGGGAAACTTTTTTCATGAATATTTTTTTCGAAAAATCCTTTTTAGACAAAAATTATTGTGGGAATTTGTTTTAAAAAAAATTGAGGGAAAAATAATCATTCATTTCCTTTCTCATTCTATTCCTTCCTTTCAAAAAAATTTGAACAAAAATTGAGAAATGAACGTAGAATAATCATTCCTTCCCTTTCTCATTCAATTTCTTCCTCATTCCAATTTTTTATATATTCCATTCTAGTTTCATTTCATTCATGCGAAGTGAACGGACCTAAGCGTAATAACATGGAAGTTCTCCAGTTGAATGCTACTCTTCAGACATCCAAGTTTTCCAATTGAATGCTGTTCTTCAGAGGCACATATTCTCCGAAATAGCCACCACGATGATCATATAAAGTCCTCTTATCAATCCCTTGACGATGATAACTCTTGCAAACATAGTAAAACGCGCTTTTCACCAACAAACCAACCAAATTCACAATCAAAAGAACAATCAGAACATTCTTTTAAACGCACCAGGAACAGCAGAAAGAGTGTTGGAAAAAGACACGTGATTTCATACATAGATAGAAGCAACAGTGAAACAAGCGGAGAGTAGGGAGCGAAGAGAGAAATGAGGTAAAAGAACTGAAGCAAGAAGCTTTGTCCATTGACAACTGAGAAGAGTGAGAGGCAAACGGGTTTTGAATTTATCCTTTCTTAAAAGTTACACTCCAACTTAAAACTTAAAAGTTAAATTTATCCTTTCAATTTGCGGAGAACTTTATTTTAAGATATTATAGCCTGTAATGAAGTACTGAAATATTCGACGCATGGTAAAAAATATTAATTTACGCTATTATATTTTGATGTAATAGACAGAGATGGTAAGTACTAGCTAATGTAGAATAAAACATTACTCCTTGTATTAACTTTTGCATACAAAATAATATTTACTAATCTTCCGTCAGTAGCTAATTAGCTTTAATAATAGTACGATTCAACTGATATCTGATCCTAATTCAAGTTCCAAGTTTTCAAAAGTCAGTTTTGAGAATTCAAATTAATTTGCAGGTAGTGTGTGCTTCGTAACTTTGCAACCCACTTGTTTGAATGAACGTAAAATTAAAGTACAAATGTTATTATAAAAAAAATGTGAAGATCAACAAATATAGATACATCTACAAATTTTAGTATCTAATCTGCAAAATGCCTGACGAAGAAGGGCAGGTTTAACAAGTTTGAGACAATCTTTCTGGCACTTGACATCAATTCCTGGTAAGCATGAGTCTCCGTTTACATCCATTCCACAAAGCTTTTGTCCATTCACCCCTCCTGCATTTAAAAAAAACCATCAACAAATTACAATAAACAAACACGATAGTATATGAAAAGTACACACACCTAAAATTAGTAGAACAAATATGAGCAGAAAGCAGGTAACTACTGAGATTTTTGTCATTTCTTCTTTGATTGGTTAGCACTTAAAATGAACCGATTCCAAGCTATTCGGTAATCAGTAGCATATTACGAAGTCCTTTTTATACATAAACAATGGAGTATCAATCTTTTTTAAATATCTTTCTAGATAAATTATCTTGTATGTTATCTATGCACTTTTCAGGTATAAAATATTTTTTCGATTCTTTTTCCAGGTAAATTTCGAGTTTCCAGCTGCCGATTAATGTCATATATATTATCATTAAATTCAATACATTTCCATTTCCATTAGGATATTACAAGATCTCTTTGATTACATATTTACATTAACATTTTTGCAAAATCTCTTTGTTGTAATAGACAGAGATGGTATATTACAAGATCTCTTTGATAACATTTACGANTTACATTAACATTTTTGCAAAATCTCTTTGATGTAATAGACAGAGATGGTATATTACAAGATCTCTTTGATAACATTTACGAGATCTTCTTGATTATATATTTACTTACGAGATATCATCATTTTCTTGATCTGTGTTTAAAAGAATAAATCTTGGCATACATACTAAAACACTACAAACTCACTACCAAAAATTTATGAATAGTACGTATGACCCATTTTTTTATAATGAATATTATTCCTATTTTTGAGCCTTTATCATAGGTGTTTGAATTTTTTTATTGTTATTCCGATCCTATTTTTAAAATTGTAATAGTGAGTTTGTAGTGTTTTAGTATGTGTGTCAAATATTTGTTCAGTTTAAAATTAAGTGATCGAACGTAATTAAGTTGGTATAGGGGGTTATCAGCTATGTGAGTGT